>JAYJMH010040254.1:0-15233 GCA_036873815.1 Phacellophora camtschatica | reverse complement strand
GATAATGAGAGAAATATAATGGCTTGAAAAGGCGTTACCCATCTTGAAGACGTGAGATGGGCGTTTCCTGCAAATAGGAAAGGGTGTGGCCGGAAAAATTTTACGTGGCTTCGCCACGATGCTTGGTATCTGCTAGCGGCTCCGCCGCAATGCGACAGTCACGATTTCGTCTGGATCCGCCCCTGAATGGCCTCCACAATAGTTTTGTTAATCGAATTTTATACTTCAGCGCGAGTTCCAACAAACATGGGTTTCAACGTTAAAACACCCCAGTCTCAGTGGCCCGGTGGTGGAATGGTAGAAAGACAACGGGGAAATTTTCCTTTTTTTCCATTCATTGTCAGGGGCGGATCCAGCAGAATATGGCAACCGGTAATATATTGAAAAGTAGGGGGCTCAGGAAATTTCTTGAACGACTACACACCCTTTACTTTGGCTTTTCTGACCGGGTTTTCAAACCGTGGAAACTGGTCTATGGGCAGGAGATAGCTAGTTTTCTCTCAGCCTTCTTGTGGGGAACGCAATTTCTTGTCGGGGAAATTTTGAAACAGTCCGAGGACAAAATTCCAACGTTCTTTTCCATCGGGGAATTCACCGTGGTGGGAAACGCAGGGGGGTTAGACGATGGTGTGCTAAATATATTACACGCTCACAGAAACACTGTGCAACATCATGAAAGAAAGGTAGTGTCAGTTGTACATTGTCTGCACAGAAAAAATCTTGCTTCCAATGAAATAAAAACATTTACTGACAATTATCAATGAGTGAAATAGCCAAACTGGCAAACACATCACAGGAACACGATCAACAGTTAAAACCCTACTATTTTTTGTCCGTTTATTGTATCTTGAAAAAGGACTTTGCATGAGAATAAAGAACCAAATGTGCTTCAGTGTCGCTTAGCTGTTAGTGATGGGCTACACAAAAGCCTACATGATCAACAATTGAAACACAACTGTTGTCTGTCGGTTTATTGTGCCTGTCGGTTTATTGTTCAAAGAGTGTCAGTTTATTGTGTCAGTGACATAATAACCTTACATGACATTGAAGACCCAGATATGCTACAGTGTCGCTTAGCTGTTAGTGATGGGCTACAAATTTCCTTTTCGAAACAGTCTATCATTGAAAATATCGTCTGAATAAACCTTCCTGGTTTTGTCCTAATTCTTTCTCTGCAAACTTAAAAGCCTGTGATTAGTGGTTGAATATCCAACCGTATCAAACAACAATGAGCAAGTCCTTCCTTCATTCCGAATCCACATTACATTTCCTGGTTCCTTAAAAATATCATTATGATTATTATTGTTTTATTTAATATAGGCTTCACAGTGTATAGGTTAATTGCAGTTAATTTGGGCCTACTACTACCAAGGCTGCTTCGCACAATACCGGATTCATTATGTATCGTATTGCCTTAATACCGGAAGTGATATGCCAACTCTTCGGATCACTTTCTGGCTTGTGAACCCGTGAGCCCGGTTCAGCCCCGATACGCTAACATGGCCCCGATACAATCCCGGAACCGCTTCGGATCGTTCTTGCGGAACGGTGTCACTCAGTTCTGAAAGTGATGTGCCAATTTTTCGGATCTCTTGGTGTAACAATAGCACTATATCTAATCAATGCCAACTTTTATGCTCGCGTGAACGCACGAATTCTCTTTTTCAAAAAGAAAATATCAGCTAACGTTACGCAGAGGATTAAAAACAATAGGCGATGTTACGCAGTGCGAAACAGTGTGGACAAGCGGAAAACGAACCCGATATGTAAAAAAAATCAAATTTTCGTAATAGATTGGGACACCGAATCCGATTGGAAATGAATCTGACATTGAGTATAGAGCAAATCTTTGTGTCGGATTTGGTCACCGTACGACGGTGAGAATCATAAGTGTTAGCCACTAACAAGAATTCGAAATCTCCAACTTCAACCCGGGAAAAATGCTTAAAAAACTGGACACTGTCATCAGTAACAAGGTTAAAATAAAATCCTCTGAAGTGCTTGACAGTGATGGAAAATGTGGTTTCAAGTTGGACACAAAAATGATATTAAGTTGTTTTCAAAATTGAAACTCTCAGCTCTCAGCATATCTCTCACGATGTTTCCAATCTCCAATGTCTCCAATTATGAACCCTTGTTCTCGAAAATACCCATAAAATTGCATGTCCTTCGCAAGGCGACCATCGCTGATTGAGCATCGATCATTAAGACATCCAGTTTTCATACATCGCACATCATCGCAATCGTAATATCACATGAGCAACAAGGAGTCTGGATGCAGCTCAACATTCGCGTGTAAACGCAGAAATAGCGCGGGAATCTATTCAACATCAGCGATGATCGCCCATGTCTGATTTTCATTTTAAAAAACTTGTCTTGTACTTGTCTTGTGCTCTGAACTCAAAATTTTCTGATTTTGAAAATCAATCTGAGATTATTGGCGATGCTTTACGATTTACGAAAAACCAGTCTTTACAGGAAATGAGGATAGGCTGGGCAAAAGTGCTGAAAGCTTTTTAGCTCGTCTGAAATTTAATCATTACAAGTTTCTTAAGAGTTTGGTAAGCTCCAAGCAAAACAAACACATTCATGAAAAGATCCAAACTGAATTAATTAACACATAAGAGAAGAATTTGTTTACAGCTGTGTGAATGCAACATGCTTCTTTCAAGACAAAACCAACGACAACCATATCTTATAGCATTAATATTCATAACTTATAAGGTTTATAATTAAATCTATTTGATTCGAGTTGAGAACATTGAGAAAAAAATCTTCAATAGTCCCCTTTTAACAAATCCTTGGGTTTCTGTGTTTCAGCACCAAAAGATTCTTTCAAAAAATTTCAGTACTAGACTACTAATTTATTATTATTTGGTTTCATGGAAAAGTTGTATTTTAAATAGACTGACAAACATACAACACAACATAATTTCATTGTTCCTTTTACCTCTCATATCCACCATCCGATCCTGCTAAATAGCCTAAGAAATACATATATACATACAGCATATATATAGTATTCAAGTTTTCAGCTATCATGCTTGTGTATTGAGTTAAAACCTGCCAGGACTTGACTAGCATCACATTTACTCCGAATGATGGCATCCTGCATTGCCAAAACAAGGCTACAAAGAAACTAATTCTGTGTACCTCCAACAAGAAAGAAAACTAGAGAAATGGCCCACAGAAATTAATTCAGCAAAATGTGGCACAAGTAGAGGGGGTCTTGGGGGTCTTTCAGGCTTTTGCCCTAATTTTCGAGGCATTTTTGTTATGATTTTGGATATTATGCAGCAACTAATAGATATGCTAGGCATCTTAACCAACTATGGAGGAGACAAAGCCTTTCAATTATAATGGGACCCACACAGGGCCAGGTATAACAATCCAGTGTTACTAGAAATCAAAATCTAGTACAGTGGCTCTTTTTAGAAAGTAATTCAACAGGCTCAGTCATAATGAAAAGAAATACCTTAACAGGGATTAGTGACTATTAAACTGATATTGACATACTGTTTAACAAAACACTGGAGAAGGAAATGAGCATTTTATTCTTCTTTTGTTCAAAGCCTTGCTGATTTTTTTAATTGCACAAGCTTGCTGAAATTTTTATTTTTAGAAAATATAAAGAAAAAATGAAATAAATTCTGAAAATAAAATGGTAATAGACTAGCACCGTTGATACCCTTACCAGCTGCCACTGATGGGACCCCCTGCTTGTATTTGACAGTGGTTGTTCAACTCGTAAGTAAAAGTATTGCAAAGTATCTACATACCTGTAGTTCACACCAAGCAACAGCAACACCAGTTTCAGTGTCTAGTCCTTTGTAGACAGTCTTAAAAGACCCTCTTCCAATTTCCTCAGGAAACTTCAAGAAAATCCCATTCGGACTGCCTGCAATAGCCTTCTCTTCCACATCCTTTTCTTCCGTATAACCCTTATCTTCGCTTTTGAAGCTCACCCCATTCTCCTTGGAATTAAATGTGGCAACAACTCTGTCTTTATTTTCATCTTTGATTTTATCGGCTTTTTCCATGAGAGTTCTCTCTCTTTGAGCATGATCTTGAGCAGATTGTTCTAGTGAATCTTGAATTTTATCATCAACATTAGAATCATCTAGAAATTAAAAAGAAGACATTCAGAAAAGAAACATGTTAACATAAAAACAATTTCTTTATCTCAAATCATGCAAAAATCCTAATTTTTCAACAAATCAGCAAATATTATGCATATTTCATTAATTTCATTTTATGAATTCCTTTTATTTTAAAATGGTACTCATTCATTAAAAAAGTGTTCCCACAGTCCTATTTTTAATCGCCATGAACAAATCTTAGCTCCAAGAAACATTTTTGAAGAGGTCTAGTTGTATCCAAGAAATTTGAAAAAATCAACATTTTTATTTTATCAAAGTAATACCTTTCAAATTACTTCATTTTACATCATCAACATGAGGTACATTTAAAGTTCTGAATAATGAAAATAAACAAACAGATGCCAGATGTCCAAATGTACTTGAGAGTGGAGCATCTGGGCTCTCAAAAGTGCATAGGCAAGCATTTTTAAAAAAAAGAACATGCCAACATTGACAAAATAGAGTTTTAAGAAAAACAAAAAGTGCAGTAGGGTACTGAAAATTTCAGTTCTGAAAGTTTCTAAATTTGCAGATAAGTTATGACTTAAAGTAATCTCACTATGTAAATGCAACAAAACAATGAAAATTACATACTTGAAGCCCACCCATGCTAAAAACTGAACTTACATATGTATACATATATGAACTCTAAAAAAGAGAGCTCTAAAAATTCTGAAAATTCAATTCACAAATATTCACCTCATCAGTGATGAAATTTTATAGAAAACGATTTTCAGGAATTGACATAACATGGTTATCAAGATGGGGGTTCAAAGTGTTCAAATTATCAACATTTTTGTAATTTCCCAACATGCAACCACAATATGCTTTTGAGGAGAAATATTTTTACTGCTTTCTGCTTTGGTTGAAGCCATCTTGGCTCTAATTTCACAATGTGCACAGCCCCTTTTGGGAAATAAAAAGCTCCTCCCTATTAGCATAAATACAGAAAGAAACTTGCCACCAAGACCATAAGGAACTGTAGTGTTTGTTCTTGCATTTGTGTTTTCTCTGCTATGAGGCACCTTTGCTTTAAGATGAGAAAAAATGGCTGTGCAAATTCAAGGTGCAAGGAAGGAAAAAGTGGAAATCAGGAAGTAGGCAGTAAAAACACAGGCGTGAGAGCAAACACTACGGTTCCTTTAACCCATGCCAAGACAAGTACTAAAGTAGGATTGATTTGAGAAATTTCTTGGCACCTGATCACAAGGAAATTCACAGCATTCCTTCAACAAGACAATATTCCACATCAGCAGACAAACCAATGACTCATTTGAAATATAAAAGTCCAATTTTTATATTAAAAAAAACAGGTTATTATATATTAAACATTCAGAAATAGTTTGAAAATAATCTCCTTATGAATATTTTATTGTTGCTGAACCTTTGTGGTTTCACAAAAGAAAAGATATAAAGAATATCTCAAGTTGCAACATAATAAGATTTATTTGTTATGTGGAGATCATTTATTGTGCAATTTATCTGCATAAACAAAGATGTAAAAGAATGTAGCAAAAAGCAAATGGCTACCGGCATGTGATGGATACAAGTTTCAAATTCCAAGTTGATAAAAGAAGAAGGTAGGAAAACGACTAACCGGTCAGTGAGGTCTTCGGCATCGTTGGAACATGACCATTGCCAACTATTTGGTTTAAATCTTCCATATTTTTTCTAAAGCAACCAATCGTTCCAAACAATTGAAACAATATGGAAGGCCAGATATTCTGTGCACTATGCCAACAGTCACCATAAACAGCGACACGGCTTGTGAATTTTCTCTTCAAAGTTAGCTTACATTTTTTATGTTTCGTTGTCAGGGCGTTCTTTTCAAGTCTCTTTGAAAGGAACTCTGAAAGTGATATGTGTATCCTTAAGTAAAAAATGATACCAAACTAGACGCAAAAATACTTTGTTTGACAAAGCAGTTTGCAAAACATTTGCCAACCACAGTAAAACTGTCTTAGTTATCTCCACAGGACAAGGCCCAGAGGAGAGCCTTCTCCTCTTTCTTCGCGACGACACTCGACTTTTCCTTTTTCGTTGAAATCAAATGAACACGCGCAAATCAAACCGTCACCTGTATTCATCACACCAAAAAGAAATATAAATTCCGTGAAGAACAATTTGAATCATCTTGTCCTCCTCGGCAGGAAACTTTTGTTCTTTTCACTGAAAAAGGTTGACGTTACTGTAGGTAGGCGCCAATCACTTAAGACCTTGCTTGATTGAGTAATTTGCAGGTCTTCTCGAAAAATAAACCACTATCTCTAAGCCACCACGATATATATCAACAAAATAAATTGAAAAACAAATTCAGTATGAGCTCTCAAATAAATGGTTTCGTCAAAATTATTTCGAGATGAACCCAAGACGCCTTCGCAAAGGTGTTGGTGATATCATATTCATTAAACAGATTCCAATAACTCCAATATCTCCTATCTCAATAAATCACAGCAATAAAATTTGAAGATGCCAGTAACCAGCAAAGCTGGACAGCAGTCTTCAAATGTGTAATTCCAAATTATTAAGAATAAAATCTCCGCCACACTAAATCACAAATTTCCAAAAATAACTGTTCCGTTGACTTCTTGAATATATTTTAAAAGGGCCTAAAGCAAGTCCCACATCAGTTTTCGCAACGAAAGCTCCGTCGCTTTCACGCACCATTCACGCATCCGTACACTTTCTTGAGAAAAGTGTTCGCTGAAAGCATAATGATTAACCTGAAGATAAGAGTATCATCGTAAATATTAAAACTTTGCTGTCCTTGAAGGCCTGTTCGAGTCACGAGAATATCAATCAAGCAAAACGTTTGTGAATTGTAAGTTCTTCAACCCAAAACAACGGCAGGCTGTCCACCCAATTAATGACGCTTTATTGCTCAGTTTCTCGTGCCTCGGTACACGAAACTGCCTAAATCGATATCCAATAGATAGAATATCTTCAGCCCGAGTTAATTATCGACAGCTTGACAAGAATCCACTTGAAAAAGGTCTAATTTTCGAGCTTTCACATCCTCGACGTTGCGAAATTCACTGAATGTACTTTCAACTGGCAGATCTCCACGCACTGATGTGAATAATAATATATGCACGCATAATTTATCTCACTCACAGACGTGTCTGACAAGTCACGTGTATGGTCCGTAGCGTCAAACAAAAGGTCTAGGGGGGTCCAATGAAAACAAAAGGCCATGCTGCAATTACAGGCTTTTCGTCATAATCATGTTTAAATAAATAATGTACATTTCCGTTCTGCTGTTATACCTTCCTATGTTAAATGAGTATTGCAAACCGGTGCAAAAAAACGATATGCTGACAAAATTTTTTTTTTTAATTCCAAAAATCTGACGTGTTGAAATTAAGAAAATCACAGTGGATCACACCGTGTTTTTGGTCAAGTAAAACCTGCTTTTTTAGCATTCATATGTATTCATCAACAAAACACAGGGATTCAATAATATTTTTGCCAATGGAAATAAAATGGAAAATGTGTTGTATTCCCGTTGTATTAACAATGAGCATAACTACCGTAAATCCTCGATTAAGTCCCCACCCTCAGATAAGCCCCCCCCCCTCAAATAAGCCCCTACCCTAAAATATTTTTTGCAAAATAAGCCCCCACCCTCGAATAAGCCCCCATGGGGGGTTATTCGATTTTAGCAGAAAAAACGCTATTTCTTCTCAACTATCAAAGTTATCACTCAATTCATTGTTCAATTGCACGAAATATGACTGTTTTTACTATTTTAAAATTCTTGTCAAATTTCACCTCAAAATTCTTATATCTGTCCCTTTTTCGATTAATTTTTCAACGAGTGTTTAATTAAATTTCGATTAATTTTTCATAGCAAAGACGATGAAGATATTGATATAACTGGATGAAATGTGACCATAAGTTTATATTTTATAACTTTTAATAAACTGTTTGGAGATTGTTTGTTATTTAGTAAATACTCTTGATCTATTTGATTCTATACAGCCTAAGCCCCCCTCGAGTGAGCCCCCCCCCCCCTCGAATAAGCCCCCACCCTAAAATATTTTTTTGCGAAATAAGCCCCGGGGGGTATGTAGTGGCTGTTTGTTTGTACTTTGCCACTAAATAGGTATACATGGTCATATTTACAAAATACTATGATTATATTGCTAAATTTTGGACAAACTTTTAGAAAATTTCAGAGCAGAGCTGTGACAAAAGTTTCCTTATTCCAGTTCATCACATCAAGCAAATCTTCCACGAAAAGGTTACATTTGCCCACTATTCTTTAGGTTAAACATAATCAAAGAGGCGAACTAGTATATAGATCTAGCAAAAAAAAAATGTCAACAAAAAATATTACAAACATTTATTTTTTGGGCAATTTTTGGAAATGCAAGAAACAATCGTCCGAAATTTCATTAATGTATGTGAAAAATGTGCACCACGACCGAAAAGCATGCTGGTATTGAACTGCCTGAACTTGGTTCAACTTTCAAATTCGAATTTAATGACATGTAAATCATGTATTTCCATTATTAACAGAGAATGGAATAAAACGTAGAGTTAAAAAAAATATTTAAAATTAATATTCAATTGTAAAATGTTTCGTTCTTTCGAAGCTAACACAAATATTAAGATACAATTCTTGTGAACAAATAAAATACATGTGATTAACCCCATAAAAAGTTTTACTTTGGCGTCACGTCAGCAAGTAAGTCCAAGTTGAGCCTGTCGAAATTCTAACTTCGAATATAATGTATATACTGCAGATTTTCAATGTATAATGCAATTGTATAACAAAGACAACTAATTTTCTTTTGCGCCCTTGTGCTCTTGTAAGCCTCTGTCGACTATCTTTATGATTTTTTCAAAGCCACATTGGACTGTATATGTTGACCAAAGCGAGTGACGTTCAGTTTGTCAATCATATTTTACCGTTTACAATGTACCAGAACAATTTGGATCCATTGTTACCTCTTTGCTAATATCACATGCATGTACACTGTCACAATAAAAATTGTTCCTGATAGCCCGATGGGGCACACCCTAACATATGGATACGGGTATGTGCCACCGATAAGGATGGGTTTGAAGGCAGTAAATTCCCTTAACATTGGTACGATTTTTAACAAAAATGCTTTAATGTTAGGTTTGATATGAAAAATTATTCTCAATTTTTGGGTGATTTGGAATAAATTAGGACTTTAATGTTGGCTATACACGAAAAATATTAAAGATGGGTGGATTTATAAAATCTTAGCGGCACACTTCCCCGTCTGACCGTGGGACGTATACCCTTCCGGGCCTGATAGCCCTCGCATTTACACTGTACCAGTAGACTCGCTGCACGAGTCTTGATTCGCTCCTTTTTCAGATCTGACAGGGTGGTGGATGGCATGCTATACTGCTGGGCGAGCCAACAAAAAAGTTTCGATGTTTCAAATATCTCTGAAATTAGAACTTTCTACAATCATAATTAATGCAATTACTAACCATATTAAACGATTAGAACTTGAAATAACGTGATTTATTGATTCGTCATAATTACTTATACCATGCATCAATATCATGTACACTCTTTTCTCTATAAGAACCAGATAATTTTGGTCGAGGCTCGATATTCTTAAATTTCTAAGAACTTGAGGCTGAAATGTTCTTAAATTGTTCTTCTTTTTGCACAGATGTTTGTTCTGTAATTTTGTCCTAATTAACGACATAACCAGGTTTTCCTGCTTTGCTACAACAACACATTGGTATTTGTATATTTTGAGTAATTTATATAGTAAAGTAACACACCAAAAATGATTTCATAATACTAAATACGATGTTGAATTTTTTGGAAATGTTGGATCCGAGGCTGAGGATGTTCTTAATTTGTTCTTATTTCTCTGACAATTCGAGCCTCGATGTTCTCGTAAAATGTGTTCTTATAATAGAATAAGAGTGTAATGTTTATTGTAGCAAGATTATACCATCATTAATGGGCTGGTGAAATATTTGATAACTCTACAATTAATTTAGCCTTTCAGGAGCATAACAATGCAAAAAACGAGGCTCATTGGTAACACATTTTAATTCCGGTGATTTTCTAACTCCGGAACTTTTTCATGGTCACCCAGTATGACTCATGAAAATACAGGAAGAGTTCTGGACATGGATTTCCGCCTCGCATTCGTAATTCAACTTCGAACAATAGCAAATTCGAACTTCGATAAATCTTAAAGCCTCGTTTCAATGATCCCCAAAAAGTTGGGGATTTAAAGTCCAGAATTTGTGCTCTAATGCTCGAACATTACTAGTCTACGGATCAACCCTATTTCTATTTATGGAGCATGCGCAGCAAAGTGCTTCTTGCGTAATTGACGGAAACAAAATCAACTGAAGCGCACAAAAACGTCTTTTCCAGCTGTAGTTAACTTAACTTGCCAGTATTAATTTTGTTCTGGCATCTGTCATTTTGGAAATACAATGCCAAAGAAAGATGAAATAAATGCTAAAATAGCGCAAACTATGTTTGTAAACAAAAAAGATAACTACTCTTTAAAACTGTCACCCTCAATGTGGGTCAGTTAAAGATTTGTCACAAATAGAGGTGGTACGGAACCAAATTGTACCAGTTCAGTGTAAATGGAACAATGCGAGCAATGCACCATGAATACTAATCTCCTCCGTTGGGGAAAGTACTGATAAAATTTTCAAACCCTGTGTATTGTTTTCGACAGTTATTTTGTTGAAAACGATTCTGACCCGAATCTGACAAGATTCGATACCAAGACAAAACAAGTAAAAATCTATACAAAAAAGGTTTTTTCTGTGATTAAACTTTATCTAAACACGTTACCACAAAGTATTTTGCCATCAATACACTATTTACGAATGGTTTCCAAAGCATACAACAGACAACGTTACACGCAAATGTTCACATTCAATTCTGTGGCTTGTTCAGTCATAATAAATTTTAAATCTTGTGAAAGATTCGTGACAAAAAATAACCTTTATAAGAAGCACTAGGCTGAAATTTGCAAAAATATAATTCGACATAATTACAGGATTTTCCACATAATTGATTTGCCACCGAGAAGGAGCTTCAATGACTAGTATTTTGAAAGATACAAAACATAATTTTCAAGACTTTTATTTACTAGAGAATGACACATATTTTGTTTAAATTGAGTAAGGATTGGTGGAGATATGGTTAGATTAAGATAAAATTTTGATTTTCTCAAAACCAGTTGATTTTGCATTTGCAGTGTCTGAAAATGTGATAATTAGGAGAAAATGTAGAATAACAGTTGCAAAATAGGATTTTGCATTAAAATAAGATTTTGTTGTTGATGTAAAGTTCTTTATCACCAATCGTCATTTTACCACAAAACTACGCTATGTGTGAATGAAGCCACAGAAAGTTGTGGCCTAAACAGGGCAAGTTTTGAAAGAAAAAAACAACAACAGTCATTTCATATTCAAATGAGAAAAACCAAACAATTTCAGAAGTAAATACGCTGATACACTTTCTCAAAACGTTGGTAATAGAAAACACACGCTAAAACTGAAACAAAAAATAAATTTGGTATAAAAATCTGAAAAGTCGAAAAATACAATTATGAAAATACAAACGTTAAGGCCGAGCTTGGTTTTTGCATGAACCCTTTTCACCCCTGGGAGGAACAATAAGGCAGATTGCTAAACAACGCAAAACGTCACCCTTTCATAGGGGTAAATTCAGTCGAAATTTTCTTATTTATTCATCAAATTTTAACAAAAAGTTTTTCTCTCGAATCAAGCTCGAGCTACCTAACCTCGTTCCCAGGGATGATAAATAGGAAGGAGAATTTGGTTGTGTGCTGCTTCGTGAAATATAAAATTTTAAATCCAACCGTGAAAGAGTTAATGCTTGAATTTACAAGAAATGTTCACACGATGAATTTAAATTCTTGGAAAACTATTTAAGAACCGTACAAAGTTTTAACGTGAAAGCACTCACACAATGACTGTATGACAAAAAATTCGTTCACTCATGCTTCAAAAACACAATAATTGGAATGATAAAAATACGACATCGTTCCGATTAAGCGACATCACACAGCGATGTTTTACACCAATATAATATTTTAAACAGTATATATGTCACCAAATGAAATATTTTGCGTACTGTATCATCCAGTATAGTATTTTAATGTAGTATTTTGATATACTTTTGAATTCTTGTTATGTTTGAATCCAACATACAGCAGAACCCCGGTAACTCGAACTCGCTTAACTCGAACAATTTACTATGTCCCGTGCGGCCGTTCTGCACTGAATTGTCCCTCGATAACTTGAAATCCCGATAACTCGAACAAATTTTTGTTTCCATTGATGGTTCGAGTTATCGAGTCTCTACTGTGTATAATTAAGATATATGCTGAATTCCAGTGCTTCATTTATGTGGGTTGCAAATATGGCAACGCTAAGCTATTACCAAACCAAAGCCATGCTGTTGCTGTGTCGTAACAAATATAAAATCAGGTTCTCATTAACTAAACACAACTGCTTGTCGTAAAAAATTTCCTGTGTGGCAGCAAAGATTTGAAAATAAAACCTTCTAAATAAAGCTATATCACCGAAAATCGTCTTAAAACCTTTCACCCCGGGAAGAGCCATGTGCCCCATTGACAAACAACGTAAAACGTCATATTTTCGGGAAGTAAGTGCGGGCAGAACTTATGAAATGGTCCTACTTTGAGACCTTGTAACGTTCGAATAGCTCGCGATACAAAAGTTTTGTTTTTTGTTCTGTTATCGGCGAATTCTGTTATTGCAACAAATCAAATAAAAAATGGAGGTAATTTTTCATTGCAGTGGGCCTTTAAGATATTTCAACATAAGTTTCTCATATAAATTCATTGTGATTGGATGCGATGTCCTCTGCAAATAGAAGCTGCATATGATTTATCTGATTACCAGAAATAAATCCGGGCATCAAAGGGTCGAAGTTTGATAAAATAACATAAAATATGACAAAGGCGTAGAGTTAGGTGTAGAGCCAAGGCTCCCTAAAATTATGATTTTACATTGTTTCATAATGTTGTAAATTCCCCTGGACAAAATTCAGCAAAATAATTGTTCAAATTTTCTAACTTGCCGTAGAAAGGCAGAAGCCAGAAAACAAGGAGCCACAGGCTAGAGGGCATTTTTGGGTAACTACTGAAGCTAAGGACAAGGGTTCTCCCCGATATAGTGACAGGTATGTGCCCAATATGGGTTTTAATCTAAATATTCTTCACAACCGGGTACATTTCTTGGGATTTCTTCCCAAAATTCTTCACAACCATTTTCCCAAAAATTCTTTTACCTCAAATCTAAGTATTTATGGGAGTTAAAACTGGGTACGAATTCATTGATAGTAAATGAAGGTGGGTGGGTTTCACGGGGTTTCACACAGCTCATGGCATACCCCTATACATTTGAGGGCCAAGTACCCAAAATGCCACGGAAAGCAAATGACGACTGGGGGCTATTGTTTTCAGAACAATAGAAAACTTAGCAAAAGTGTCAGCTTTTTCCGTTATTATTTTGCGGAAAAGGGGGAGGGGGTTAAAACAAGTTTAAAATGCCCCCAGATCCTCAAAACACAAAACGATTCAGAAAAATTGCGAATTCTGATAAAGCTACTCACAAGCTAATGAGTTTGGTATTTATCTTCAAATTATTTCCTGTTTCTAATGTCTAACGAAAACTTTTCACAAAACAGTTCCGTTTCTAATAGCAATGACTGAATAAAAACCGCGCGTACTACCATAGTCAATTTCCCGCAACAAAACTCTGCTGTCAACCAATTCCGTTTCTCATTTCAAACCTACGTAATTTCTATGCCAAAATTAGTAATAATTTCTTTTCCGAAAACATTTCTTTATTTGATTCTCTGTCATAACCAGAAATTAGTGCCCATACTTCTTTTGATTTACCGGAACACAAGATAAACACGAGCAGTTTTGATAGAACGGAATACAACGGACGCAATCAACACGTAGTAGGTTATTTTATAGTTATGCAGAATGGATAAAATCTATTGAGCCTAGCGCACACGAACAATTCTTGTCGCCGAGGAACATCATCATCTGCATAGCTAAGTAAAACTGTGCAATGATAAAACAGTAATAATGTACAGCGATAAATTCTATGCAGAAAAACGTGTTATGGATTGTTATCAGAGGGCGTGGTCATATTTAAAGATAATCTGAAGGGCGTGGTCCATAAACTTTCCCTTTCAATCAAAATGTGCAGTGATTAAAATTTCTTAAAATTAGTCTACACCTATTTCGCAAAACTCCATTCACATAGCTAATTACAAAACTATATTTCGTAAAACAATATTCGCATAGTTAATTACACAACTGTACTGCTTTCGTAAGATGAACTCTTTTCGTAAACCATAATCGCATAGCTAATTACACAACCATATTTCGTAAAACCATATTTGCATAGTTAATTACACAACTGTACTCCTTTCTTAAGACTCTTTTCTCGAAGCTAATTACACAACTATACCTCTTTTCGTAAACTATAATCGCATAGCTAATTACAGAACCATATTTCGTAAAACCATATTTGCATAGTTAATTACACAATTTTACTCCTTTCTTAAGACTCTTTTTGCGAAACTAATTACACAACTATATCTCTTTTCGTAAAACATAATCGCAAAGCTAACTACACAACAGTGCTCTGTTGGTAAGACTCTTTTCGTGTAGCTTATTCCAGATGGGGAGGGGCGTGGGGATAAGCTACTTTGTTAACAAAGATAACCACTCATACACAGAGATATACATACATGCATACGTACATACCCTACATACATACCCCATCTAAATCTGTAGGTCCTAACAGTGTACCCATAAAATTACTAAAGATCATTGGATCCTCAGTTTCCCCACTTCTTGCTCTTCTTGTGAATCAGTCTTTCCAGTCTGGTATTTTTCCTGATAAACTCAAGATAGCCAAGGTGATAACTTTATTCAAAAAAGGGAATCCTGAGCTACCATCTAACTATAGGCCAATTTCTCTTCTTCCTATTTTCAGCAAGATATTTGAAAAGTTAATGTACAGACGACTGTATAGATTCCTTGAAGTACA
>JAYJMH010040243.1:0-15235 GCA_036873815.1 Phacellophora camtschatica | reverse complement strand
GGCACTTTTTCCATGTTTGCAAAAAAGTGAGGGGGCACATGCCCCTAGTGCCCCCCCGGTTCCTACGTCTCTGTTAAAGCTACTTTCTTTGCTAGTTTTACAAAAATATTCAGCTTGTGGTCATATATTTTCAAGACCCACATTCTGAAACGAGGCAAAGACAAGTTAAGTACCCAAAGGAGGTCAAGCTACCGAGTACCTATTGAGCGTGTGTGCCTGCTGGTAAATGCACGTTTGTTCGTCCAAAACAATGAAATCCAAAATAAATTACTCATTCTGGTCACGGAAAGTTATTATTATTATTATTATTTTTTTATTATTCATAAACTTGTTCTTGCAATTGAAAAGGCCTATATTGACTTTAAAAATTACGTATCCTTCTAATTCAGAATCAAAACTGTTGAGGTCAAATTGAAAGATTCCTTAAAAATAAATTTTGGCAAAAATGTGGTGGCTTTACCGTCTCCCCGGTGCCTGTCAAATCAGCATTTCGCAATAGCGCTGATAACACTGGGCAATTTTGACGTTTTCTCGTCCTTGCAAACAGCTGACATTTCAAATCTCTATGTTTGATATTTTCAAAAGGTTCGTTGTCATTCAACTTTGGATATCTGTACACAATTTCAAAATGATGGACCCAATCGTATCAATAAAGCATGTTTTAAATTATAACAATGCAAATATGAAATAAGCAGTGGCTTTTTTACGGGCCTCTCGTCAATGACAGCAGTGAAATTTTTTTAATTCGAAACGGGCCCATGCATACAATTGTGGATAAACTTCACTACGCATGTATGTACACATTAAATATATATATTTTTTTCTCTCATCAGTAACACAACGAATATTCATTTTCTCACCCTACTTTAACTAAAATTTGTTTCTAACCATTAGAAAGAACCAGTAGCGATTACTGCTACGAAGACCCTTAGTGTTCGTGTTGTGCATCAAATTCAGAAATAAAAACCAATTCAATCCCAATTAGCTTTATTCGTGGAGAAGTAAAGAAATCCACAGTTTTACCACGAAATATAAGAGAAATATAAAAGTTTAATCACGAAATATAAGATTTGAATTTAATCACGAAATATAAGAGTTTACGATAAAAATGAGGCTCAATTTGTTTGAAAAACAAACAATAAACAATAGCAATCTGCATTTTAAAATTATTTGTCTTCGGATATAAGTACAATATGCAAACATTCTGCTTAAAATAAAGAAAGATATAATCAAAAAGACATGCATACCTTCGCTAATTCTTGTCGGCATCAGAAAAACAAGGAATGGGGTCTAAATCTACGGTAGCTCAGCTTTGAAGCAATCAGAAAATTCAAACCATACGATCAACTCACTTGCAACGAAAACTATGAGTTCTTTGGGGAGATATAAACGGCCTTCGATGATGAAATATATTTGTTCGGACGATAGATGTTTTAAGGATAAGACTTGGCCGGTAATAATTTTTTGCGTGATACCAAGCCAAGCGAAAATTGTTTTATCGATCAGTTAACAAGATGTGACCTGCTCATGAACTGCGCTCATTGACCACGTGAGAAAGTTGATTCGAATGAAAGATCGTCCTTAGTACCTGCGCATAAAGTTGAATGCAAAATATTGCTCAATACACGCGTATCATTATCAATGGACAGCCATGGCAACACGTTTAGGCAGGCAGCTGGGACCAACAAGAACAAAAAAAACATTTTTTTAAAACTCATGCATACAGATCTGTATATATTTTTAAAAGACAAGTTCTGGCGCAGTATCACGGGAATATATCAAACAATTAAGACATAAAATTTAATACTCTCAGCACTCAAATCATAAACGAAACAAAAAAGAACATATTTTTTTGTAAGAAACCTTGGTGCTAAGCGTTTTTTAAATTTTCTATTGTTCTCCATTGTTATGAGAAACAACAGAACAATATAATCTGTTCAAATATCCCAGAAATCTTATACATTAAGTATCTTATAAAGGTGTTTCTTATAAGAAATATCTGTATTTTATGGCAATTCATGCGTACAGATACGTAATAGTACAAGTGAAAGACGAATTTTCTTAATTAAAACAGGGTTGGTGTTGTTGTTGTTGTTAATTATTTCACTGAAGTAAACAACATAATAAAAATTTATAATTTCGGTAGAGTTGAGTTTTTGAACTTTTCCAGAACGTTGATTGAATCACCTTTCCGACTTAAACTTTATTTTCGCTGTGCATTTGTTCCCGGGGCGAGGGGGTTATCTGAATGGATTACTTTTTAAGACGAAAGTCATCGGGGCATTTGCATCATGAGATTAATGAATGGAGGTTTTTCCAAACAAAACACAAATTTTGCTGCCAGAATTTTGGAAAATAAAAATTGAATTTATTTTAGACGGAATACTTCCCTATGGATTTGCCACGTGACATAAACTGCAGCGAAAACACGTGTACAATCGGATCAGCGAATGGTCGGAATGAACGTAGATAAAAACGTATATCTGATACGATTCATTGTAATTATCACTATGGAATTATCACGGGCTTCCTCAAAAGAAAACCATTGAAAGGTCAAGTTTATGCCAAACATCACACTTGCGTCGATTCAAATTCAATTGATATCAATAAAATCCACAATAAATCCCGTTGAATCTATCGTTAGAAGCCACGCGTCAAGTTTAAACCACGCGTCAAGTTTGAGTCAAGTTTCCATTGTTTAACGAGGAAGGTTTCTAACGATCACGATATACGCTCGGGCGGGGGAGGTTTACCCCATTTCTGGACTCTGGCATTTTGAAAATGAAACAGAAATGCTAATTTTTCAAACTGGCGAACATTTATTTGGTACACCCGGTGTATTTCATAAAAATATTTTGGTGACGCGTGGTATCGTATTGTAATTGAGATAAATAATGAATAAAAATAAATTGAACAACATTGAATAATTTCTTGTAATACGACGTTTCGGGAAAACGGGCATGGACCCGAAACGTCGTATTACGAGAAATTATTATATGGTTCGGTATTTAATTTGTTTTTATTCATTACTTATCACACCCAGTATATTGGTTGAGTAATAAATAGCAAACATGGTAGATATCATATGAAAAAATATATCAATTTCACTCACAGAATACAACAGGTTGCATTTGATTACAAAAACTCCACAATTTTTTAAATGTTCCCAAATAAATTCGTTCGTTTATATCATTGTTCTTTCACTATCTGTGGCTTGAAATCTTCTTGTATAGCTCGATTTAAACCTTCTGCATAAAGACTTAGTCTTTGCGTCATCTGCAACAAATACAGAAAGAAGTAAAGTTTAAGATTTTACAAAGAAAGTTAGATTGATTATCAGTAACAATCATGTAAATATGTTGCTAAACACCAACACATAAAGCAAATTAGTAAGCTAGAGCAGCCAACAAATTAATAAGCTAGAGAAAATTGAGGAATAATAATGATCATCTAGTTGTTAATAACATTCTTCTAACAATCTGCTATCTCTTGTCTTCAATGGCCCTTTTCAGAAATTAAATTCTGTAATTCCAATTTCAAAATATTTAGAAGAAGTTGCTACTCCGAAAATAAGTCTCCTATGACAAGATAGCTTTCTATAAAAATTCTCAATGTTTTGCTGAAGGATGAGACAAGTGTCGAGAATTTCAAAACAAGGGTCTGATATGGCTCTAATCACATGCTGCGAACCCTTTGATTTGACATTTTACAATAAAAGATGTCCTTCGTGAATTCGCGCCAGACTCATTCCACTCAATACACAAGTCGTGCCATATGGGGCTCTAACACGCGATGAAAACCCTTTTATTTGATGTTGAACAATAACGTTGAACAATCTTTCTTGGTATCGCGTGGTAAATGTTTTGCAAACGCTATTAGAATGCAATAAAATCATTTTCATAAAGAAGCAAAGCGTACCTGGAATCCCCATTTGTCTTTAACTTGACGACACAAATTTAAGTCGACTTCTGTAACCAACAAACCATCCTCATTCCTCGGCAAGCCCTGTTGATACATTATTGTAATAAATTAAGAATTTAGAACAGAACGAGCCAAGTAAATGTTCAGAAAAATATGAAGAGGTTAATTAAGAAAATGGAGGGCTTGGAAGCTGTTTTGTATACCTCGAGATTACACGCCGGTGGTCTATCTAAGAATGATCTCAACCTCGTATACAACCATTTATCAAACAGAAGACCGAGAGTGAAAATACACAATTTACTTAACCCTTGGAAAGATATGACAATAGAAGTGCCATTGGATTCTGGCCTCGGACCTATTTTATTTCATGTATTCATCAATTCTATGAAAGCAAAGTATGTATCTTCGCTGATGACACAACTACCTATGCATTTTGTGTCGCTGACAAAACATTTCGAATTTGCGACTATCAGCCAACAATAAAACAAGAACAAAGAGTATTGAATTGATCTGAAAGAAAAGAGCATTTTCCTTCAATATTAAAATCGGGTTATTGATCACCCGAAAATCGTAAGTCATTAAAAGACAAGTGGCTCGCTCAATTGCACTTGTATCTTGTAGTATCTAGTTTTCCTTCTCCATCTAGTTTGTCAGGCGCGGTAAAAATTAAAAGCAGACACTATCAACCTTTTAGAAATGTTCAACCGGTTTCGTAAAAGTAATACCTTGGTTCTTGATCCATCAGGAGCTGCTACATAACTCGAACCTGCAAAAAGTGTAAATAATAGTAAAAAACAAAATAAAACAAACAATAAATTTAAAGAAACAAATAAATAAATTTACACAAACGAAACATTTTAGCAATTCTATGCAACTTTTTATAAAAAAAAAGTTTATTAGAGGAAAGCGTATTTATTGTACAATCGAAAATTAATGGTTAAAAATCTCTTGATTGAATAACAATTTGGTGGATAGTTTCAAATTCAAAAAGTTGGAACTATATTTGAAACATTTCAACGTCGATGTTTTAACTTTTTCTATGATTGACACCGCTCTGGAGAGTGTAACGTTTATTGCCTTTGTTATGTCAAAAACGGGGGCATTGAATTAAGACAAGGAGTTTTTAAAACTAAATAATCCATTAAAAATCTACAATGCATGATACTAATAACACTACTTACAGACTACTTTACAATGCTACAAGGACGATACCTCGAAAAGCAAAAGACTATGTCCACCCCGTGGCCATAACAAAAATAAAGAAAATAAACAAAAAGAGAATATACGAAAAGGCCCACTTAGTGGTTGCATGGCGTATAAAGGTGTTTGAAATTATCTTAATAAAACCATCCAGTTTTGTGGATATAACGCAACTTTAAATTGAGGGTTTCTCTGTTACATTCATTAGTAAGGTTTTTATCACCGCACAGTAAAAGCTTAGCCCTGCACAAAGGTGGTGGAATAAAACCGTCTGTACGCAGGCTATAAAAGCTATTTTAGATCGTCATTTAAAAGGTTGGTATGTCCAAATGATCCTGATCGTATTTACTAAAGGCCAGGATTTCTTTACAAAGACCAAGATTTCTTTACTAAGATCAGGATTGCATCAGAGGAAAGACGGTAAATTTCATCACTCTCTCTTGAACATTTAACTATTCAAAATAGATATAATGAATATGCTTCCGTAGAGATGATCGTATTTTTAACATCAATTATTCCAGAGAAATAATTATAACAATAAAATTATTCTAGAGAAATAGAACCATTGGAGCCGTCGTTTCTGGCACCCATGGAAGCACAGATAAGCAGTAAGTATTATTTTATAATTAGGTTTTTTATTGTTATACGTGAAAGATTAGCGCCGTCCCGTTTGCCAACTTGTTTAATTGCTGCTTCCTTTCGAAAGATTAAAAAATCATAAAAATTACAGACATAGGATATTTGAAAATAGCAATGACCACATACCATAGAAATTTCCAAAATCCTTGTGAGCTGTTGTAATTAAGAACAGATGTAAATAAAAATAAGATAGCAAGAAAAATCATAATCGATAACATTATAGAAAACGAAAAAACATGAAACAAGAAAAATATCATGGTAAAAACTAAGCAACAGGTATCAAGTTTCGATTTCATCACGAGCCTCGATTTAATCAAGAGCCTCGATTTAATCAAAAGTCTCAATTTCATCAAGAGTCTCGATTTAATCTAAAGTCTTAATTTCACCACAGTCTCAAATTACTTAGCTGTTAAGAAAGAACTGATTGGCTCTTGGCTCTTGGTTCTACTCCCAACCTACTAAAATTTAGTTTACTTATAAAAATATCCATAAAACTGGGATAAAACCACATATCGCAACCAAATTTGGCATAGCCAAAACATTCACAAAACTGTTGTCAGAACATCTAGTGTTAACATCATGCATTCTCCAAGTTTTTATTCGCACTGACTCGTATGTGCTAGTATTTTTCACTGCCTTTCAATCGATTTTTAAACCACCATAGCTTGTATCTGTAACGATACTAAAATTACGGTACCTTTGTTTCCATCTGCGGATGTAAATTCATTTGGAAAATGCTCCTATAAAAAAAAAACAAATGTCTATATATTCCAATCCTAAATTCTAATTTATATATATATATATATATATTCCAATAATATATTCTAAAATTTAGTTATCATAAAGCTTTTCTTATTTAGTCCTTTCACTCCGGAAGGGGCACATGGCCCATCGGGCCGACAACGTAAAGCGTCATATTTTCAAGAGGCAAATGCAGATAGAACTTTATATTAATTTAAGATATGTCAACGTAAGTTGATATTTTGAATTGAAACTTAAATCCGGACGTGAAAGGAGCAAGGTGATAATAACAAACTCCTGCACATTGACTAAGTTATCCATTAGACCTGGTGTACTCCTGACTCCCACAAACTCCCAGCAGCAAAGAAAATTGCCTTACCGTTCCAACTCTGTTGATTGCAACTGTAAAATATCCATTGGCTATTGCCGCACAACGAGCTTCTACTGGCCATAATGGTTCACTGAAATAACAGTAAGAAAAATACTATTCTTTAGCCTCAAATCATTCCGAGAATCGCAATAGAAACAATATAGCATCAAGAAAATTCAGGGCGGTGTAAACACTTCAACAACAACAAAGTTTTTCAAATTTAGAGATAGTTCATATTTCTAGAGATAGTTCGTGTAGTTATTTATTTTTCAAAATATCATAAGGTCTAGCAAGTAGCCTGGGCCTATGCATGTTTTCTTCTTCTAAATTATTCTAATTTGTCAAATTGCATGTGTTAAATCCATATTGTTGTAAATCGAATTCATTGTCACCAGACAGCCAATCACAGCAATCTACGTCTGTGTCATAGCATAAAGTAACTGGTGTTACACCTGTCTAAGGTTGCTACAAGGCCTCCATTAAGTATGGCGCTGGTCATCATTCATGGCTTGGGATTTATAAACAAAAATATTTGTTAGATCTTATTGAGACAGATCTTTTGTCGAAAGAAAAATGTAGCAGAGGTATCATTTAGTCAGAGTATTAATTTTTCTCTTCGGCCCAAACCCATACAATAAATGATGGCAACTTCCTTCTTGTCAAAATCTTTAGCCTCATCATAGATTTATTACAATCTTCGTAGTTATGCAAGGCTATACTATGACTCGTAAAGTACAGGAAGATTTATGGACTTGGATTTTCCGCCTCGTCAATTCGAACTTCGAACAATGGCAAATTCGAACTTCGATAATTGAACTAAGCCTCGTTTCAATGATCCCCAAAACGTTGGGGTTTCAAGTCTAGAATTGCAGCTCTAATATTACGACTCTAGCTTCATTGCATAAAAGTCTCTCGTCGCTGCTAACCTTTCAAAAATCTCATCCATCTTACCCAGCTCAAGGAGTTCACAAGTATGTCACCGATCTCCTCAGGTTTTTGATTTTGTTTGTTCAAATCAGACACAAAGCCATGCTGTTTCCATAGGTAACAGAATAAAAAACGAGCATAAAAGAACCAGCACATGTAAGAAACTTTAGGCTGAAAACTTACATCGCTATTTGGCAAAATTAAATTGAAAATGCTAAAAGTTGTAAGTGTTACTAGTGTCCAATTTGTATAGTTATTTAGTCCCTCTTCCTCTATCCTCAGCAAAGGGTGACAATTAATAACCGTTGCCCAATAATATACCCAAAAATATGGATTCACCAATGCGGGTTTTCACTGCAGTGTACTGTAAAAAGCAAATTTGTCAAATACCTCAGCGCACCAACAGTAGCAGATGGGTTGAACACAATTTCAGCTCCATTGATAGCAAACATTAGCCAATTCAAAGGATGGTGCCTGCCATAACATATGTTTATTGCAATTTTACCTATAAGCCATAAGAACTGTTCACAAATTGTGTCAAAAATCTTTCTTCAATTAAGCAAAATAGGGCTTTTGTGAAGTTCCAAATTAAACATCAAACTAAAATTGAATAGTTTCTTATTTATGTAGTACTCCAATTCTCATGCAAATTACTGCTATGAGAAAATAAATTTTCTCATTCAGTTTAGCCTATCAAATTTTTTGCAGCTTATCGAAATTTTTTGCAGCTTAAAAAAGACAACATCATCCAGAGGCGGAGGAACATCTTCAAAAGTGGGGTCTCAGTGAGAGGGCACATTTTCTACCCAACTGTACCCTATTTTATTAAAATAGTTTATATTGTTTTCTTATTGTTATTTTGAGGAAAGGAGCCTGTAAGTTTCTGATAAGTTGTTTCTTAATTGTGGGGCATTGCCTGTGATGCTGGAGGCTGGTAAGGGCAGGGGGCAGAATACTTATTTATTTTTAGGGGAAAACAATATGAAAATAAAACATTTTTCCAAATTTCAGGAGGGCAAGGGGGCGGTTGCCCCCACGCCCCCTCTTCGGTATCCCTGGAAATGTATTATGTTATTGGGCCTGGGCCTGTATTATGTTCTTCAGGGCGTCATTCGTCATGGATAGGTGTACCAAAAATTTTTTTGTTTAAAAAAATAGTTTAGAAACAAAGATTTGGTGAAAATAAAAACGAAAATTTAACAGAATCTCAGAATCTCAAAAGGAGGGAAAAGTTGAAGAGCTAAAAAAGGCCTTTCAGACTAACATCCCATCAAATGAACTGACAACACAACTGCCAGTTAAAAACAATACAAAATACAAACCAAATTGCGTTTCAAACACAGGGTGGCCAATATTTCCTTCCATGTAGTATGTTGACTAAAATATAACAATTTAATTCGATAGAAAATGGGCAAAGATATTAAAAAAAACATTGGGAGCCCTGTTCCTGATTTCTTATAAAATGTCGTGGGTAACCATAAACAATTATTTGATATCATTGGTAAGAACGGCATTCGCTGCCGCATCAAAGCTGTCCACTGAGTGCCTGAAAATCTGCTGAGTAGACTGACGGTCCCCTAACCTTTATCGTAATTTCCTCTGTTCATAGTCAATACACCACTTTAACAAAAATTCACCATTATGGATTTATTCAAAATTTTGCTCAATGAAGTTTTTGACTTTAAATTCAGATTTCTTGTACAAAACTTAGTCAATGTGTGAATTTTCAAATGTCTATCATGTGGACTTTCGTTAAAATGGTGGATACTGTTGTTATCGCATTTAAAGGTTTAACGTCTCTAACACTTTGACCAAATTTTAATCTAAATAAAAATACAACCAGCTAAGGACCGCTAGCCTGCGTGGACCGCGAGTACCCTGGGTACCAGCGCGTCGAAAACTGAAAATAACTAAATAAAATTAAAATTATTGAAAATTAAAATTATGTTACTTTTAATTCAACGCAACGATCTGGTGCCCAGGGTAAGAACCGCGAATTTGAGCCTCTGAACTCCTAAAACTACATTAACCGTGTGTAGGCACTTCTTTTAAACATAAGAATAAGCACAACAGGCTGAAATTTGTTTATATAACAAAGCTGCTAATCAAAAATAAGAACAAAAAAGAGAAACATTTGACACTTAAATGGAGAAAAATGATAAGAAAAACACCAGCTTCAGACTGGAGCTAGCGCTGTTCTTATGAGAAAAACAACAACGTGTACTCGTTTGAGAAATGAAGTAGACAAATCAAAAACAACTTTACAGCAATCATATGAATCAACTTAATCAGTCATAAATCACAACTGACAATAATGTCCATTAAAACTTGGCTCACTAAATGCTTTACAGCAATTCCAACAAACATGAGTGCCACATCGACAAACCACGTGATTACACCCACTGATTCTTTCGATAAAGATCTCACAACCAGGGCACCGCTTGACGTTTTGACGACCCTTAGCCCATTCTTCTACATGCTTCTGGTCATTTCTAGATGACCATACACCACAAGAATACCCCTCGTGTGCGTATTCGTTGCAAGAAGTGCATATTTGCTTCTTACAGCTTGGGCACAAATACAGCGGCTGATTTTTTGATATTTTCTCCACGCCCGAGCAGGATAGCGTTGGACAAACAATATATCTGTACGAAACAAATTGAGGGATATTTATCTCTACATTTCTCTTCCTTTGAGAAGATCTCAGACTGAGCCATGCTGTTGGGCCAAATAGACGCACATAATCTTTTGGAGATATATTTGCATGGCAGTCATCCTTGCAACATTCCCCGATGACAGTGACATCTTTCAATCTGATATCCAAAAACTGTTTGATACAAGATAGGCAATAAAGATGACCGCATTTATGTAATCTGTACCTCTCTGCAACTGGCGTGTTTAAACAAACTTGACACCATTCATAGCTTGTGCTACAGTCAATTCCGCAATCCATTCCCCTTCTGTTTATTTTGAACTCTTTCGTTTGATCATGGTCTCGCTTCGCTAACCCACATTTTGGCTCAATAGAAAAATTTTTTCCATTGTGATTTAAATTTCCAGTAATTCTGAGAATTGTTAACAATAGGGGTATCAGTACCCATTTTATAACAGATAGTTTACGATGGACAACGGGAACCTGAAAAGCTATATAATAATAATAATAATAATAATAATAATAATAATGTAGTTATTTATACAGGGTTACCTATTCAGAACCAAAAGTGCTGTTATCAATAAGAGCCCTGTTGTTATCTGTTATCTACGACGGCCTTTTGAAATATTGTAATATTTTAACGTGATAGATCTTGCCTGAAAATATAATGGAAATATATTTCTTTAAATTACGCTTCATAATTTACGCATTCAAAATCACAACACCGTGTGGATTTGTTTTCTTGGAAAACACATTTTCCCAACTGGGGCTAAAATTTCGGTAGTCTGGTTCAGGTCACATGACGGAAACAATAGAGGTCATGTAACAAATAAATTTAATCATTATGAATCAAAGGAGACAAAAACAATGGGAAAGGATTAAAGAAGTTTTTAAATTGAATGTTTTGGAACTTTTTGACATTTTAGAATGAAAAGAATAACAAAAATAACAAGTGCGGAATGACAAAAGCAAAAAATTGAATTATTCTCGCTGCCATTACAAGAAAAACTTACGAAACTGAAGGATTTATTCGTCAGAATTTTCACTCCAAAACTAGACGCAGCCTCATTAAGATTTTCCCAGAAGATATTCTACGACATCTGAGCAAAATAGATATACCGATTTCATACGCCGGAAAAATTGGGATGATACTTCAAATTTCACTCGCAGTACTGGTAGGCCAACTTGAATATTTTTTAAGCCATTTGCATATGCCAAAGTAATTATTTTCCAATATTTCAGCTAAGAACGATAATGGTTGAGATTTATAGAAATTCCAGATATTCCCATACTTTCCTAGTCTAGCTCCAACGCTTATATCATATCGAGAAATTTTGTGGTGAATACCTTTCGACATTTACTAAAATTTTGTTGAAAAACTGTTGACAGAAAATGGTCAAATTTCTTTTGCTCAAAATCCAACGCATCACAAAGTTTTCAAATTGATTAATCTGCTAAAATTTATTATTCTGCTCGAATTGGGTATTAGTTATGTAGGGAAAAAATTGAATGCGTTGGTAGGAAGAAAATATTCATTTGTTTAAATTTTGTTCGCTGCAACTTGTTTTTAATATTTTTATTTATTTTTTGTAGCCTTCAGCACTCAAATGCAATCAATCTTAACCTTTTGACCTTTGAAGAAAATACTCATCAAATAAGGACAGTATATCTACTATTTTAAGTAAATTGTATACATCTAGTATTTTAAGTGTATTTTATCAAAGTTTGTAATATTTATTAAAGCTGGACCACTATTTATACCAATCTTTTTGTTTGTACAGTGTTATCCAGGATAAATAATTATATACATACATACATACTTTCTGAGATACCAAAATAATTTACTTAAATCTCCACCTGGAGTTTCGTATAAAAGTGTTGCTTATAAAAAATGCGTATGCGCCGTAAAATCAGCTCATTTCACGGCTGAAAATTCGAAATAACAACCTCCATATTTCCCTTGGTGACTTAATTAATATTTTTGTGGAAAGCAACAAAAACATTGGCGTAAATAGAAAGGTGTCAAAAATATTTTTTTTAATAAAAGGTTTGTGCAGTTGCCGTTGCCATTTATTATAAACTATAAAGAAAACTATAAACGATAAACTATAAAGAAAACTATAAACTATAAACTATAAACTATAAATTATGAACTATGAAATATGAACTATGAACAACTATAAACAACTATAAACTATAAACTATGAACTATGAGCTATAAGCTATAAGCTATAAGCTATAAGCTATAAACTATAAACTATAAGTTATAAGCTATAAACTATAAACTATAAACTACAAACTATAAACTATAAACAACTATAAACTATAAACTATAAACTATAAACTATAAACTATGAACTATGAACTATGAGCTATAAGCTATAAACTATAAACTATAAACTATAAACTATAAACAACTATAAACTATAAACTATAAACTATAAACTATGAACTATGAGCTATGAGCTATGAGCTATAAACTATAAGCTATAAACTATAAACTATAAACTATGAGCTATAAGCTATAAACTATAAACTATAAATTATGAACTATGAACTATGAACTATAAACAACTATAAACAACTATAAACTATAAACTATGAGCTATAAGCTATAAGCTATAAGCTATAAGCTATAAACTATAAACTATAAACTATAAACTATAAACTATGAACTATGAGCTATAAGCTATAAACTATAAACTATAAACTATAAACAACTATAAACTATAAACTATAAACTATGAACTATGAACTATGAGCTATGAGCTATGAGCTATAAACTATAAACTATAAACTATAAACTATAAACTATAAACTAAAGACCATGCTTTGATAAATATTTTTCGCCGAACGCCAAAAACCAAAATAGCAATCCTCGGCATACTTTTTATTCTATTCTTCCTTGTAGTCTTCAGGGCCAATTAGAATTTCATCACAATTTCCAAAAAATTCAGATTGACACTAATCCTGTTGCCCATTTTGTGAATTTCCGTACACAAAGTACGATATGATCATCGTTTCTGCTATTTTTCTGTAACTGTCAATTATGTTAAAAATAAAAGATTTTAAGGTATTCAATTTTGGTTGCACATTTATGGTTGTACAATATAAATTATTAATTTTTTCAGGGTATGTATTTTCTATTTCCTATAACATATGGGGCATACCTGGTGTCCCAAAAAGGTTACTGATTTGAAAAAGGTTACCGATGAAAAAATATTACCTAAAATGCTACGAAATGTTTTTGCTGTTACTCACTGATTGTTAACTTAGTCAAAAATACCTTGTTTGATATTTTTGGTGCCTTGTAACTTGAGATATTAATTTTCGAAGTTGAAATTGAAGAAAATTAAGAAAGTACCTCATTGAAGTCACCAACGCGAGGAATGTGATTTTTTCTTGACTTCCCAATAACATTTCCAGAATTCGAAATGACGACTGGAGATAAGAAATAAAGAACTCTATGAAATCTAAGAAAATAACGCCAAAAAATTATTGAAAAATAAATAAAGATATATACACGAAACAAAAACAATTTTTTGCAAAACTAATAAATTTTAAAGTTGTTCACGATTGTGAATGTAGAAAACATATGTAAATAAACTCGCTGCTATGGATTTTAAACAAACTAAACTTGCTGCTATGGAATTTGAGTCTACCAATATCACGAAACAATAACATTAAAACAAAGTAATATAGTTTAACAAGCTTTCTAAATTAAGACATTATACTAACAGTTTCTATGCGGTTCTATGCGCTTAAACAAAATGAACAAGCTGTTAAACGTCTAACAATTTAAGATGACTGATTTTACGAAGCACTGAGATTATCACTAGACTATAATTATAATAATATATTTATTTATACAGGGTTACTTATTCAGCAACAAAAGTGCTGTTATCAATAAGGGCCCTGCTATAAACCTGAAGGATCTAAGAAAAACTTAAAATTTAAAATTACCTAGTTCCAATAAAATATTTACAGTAATTTAAAAGTGTCTCCTAACTTTACAGTCTCTCTTATGATAAAAAGTGTTCTTTTAACTTAGATTTAAAATTACAACAGATTTATAGAATGATACTCTGTAAAAAGTATGCAGTGTCTCTAGTCTTTAAATTTATTTCGACGTAGATTTTTAAAAGATGAGTTTTGAGAAGAAATTTACAGCTGAGTTTGACATTTATAGGAATGTATGTATTTGTGAGTAGAGACCTTGTGTCGCGGAGGGTGTCGCTGACGAGGAGGAGGGGGTGGTGTTGGTTGATGTCGCTCCGCTGTTCTGCGCCATGGTCGGTGGTGTCTGACTGGGGTGCACCTGCCCTCCGGACATTACGAAGACTGCAAGTATAAAATAAATCCATCAAGTTTAAATAGCTCATATATGCTGATTATTATTCTATAATAGTACAATAGACGCTCGCTATAGCGCGGTTGGTAATAGAGCGTTTTCTAAAAAAAAAACACGAGTATGTCAGGGCCATCAATCTGTGTACCGGTAGTCAATTACAGTACATATACATGTAATATTTATACATAAAGTAATTATACAGTAGATATCCGATTTAAGGCGATGTTCTCTATAACGCGGGTCAAAGGTCGCACATATGGATACATGGTGCTATCTTTAAAGTGGTTTTAAGGTATGTCCCCCGCTTTTATTTAAAGTGTTCATGTGTAAAGGTTGAGCCAGCCGTGCCAGCCTCGTGCCGGACTCTGTTTAAATAATTGTCTGTTTTGTTGAGTTAGAAGATGTTGTTGAGTTAGAAAGGTGGCGCTGCCTA
>JAYJMH010040232.1:0-15237 GCA_036873815.1 Phacellophora camtschatica | reverse complement strand
CCCCCCCCCCCCCCCCCACGGGAAGCAATAAATTGCAGTTGTCTGGTGCCTTGTTGGCCCCTATTTTTTGGCCTTCATTGCCACAGCTCACAGGTATCATCTTTTCACAGACAACGGAAAAAAAGTTTCACATATTTTATAAACATCATGGCTTTATTTACTTTGTTATGAATCATAGGAGAACGAGAATGCTCTCATTAGAAAACCAATCGCATTGTGAAGGTGTAAATACAGACACTTCATCAGCACTGTTGATTTCTGAACAAGAGCCAAATTTTCAAGCCCAACTTTTCTTCCGTTTGCCCCCAAAGAAAGCACAAATATTCGACACTTCTTTGACCCTACGTTGTAAATAACTGCTGTTAGTAGACTTTTAGGGCCCTTGACACAAACTAAGATGGAACCCCTAAAGGAGATTTGGGGGTTGTCCCAGAAATATTGTGCAAACCACGCCCCTCAGGTTGACTTAAAATGTAGCCACACCCTTGACAAAAACGATCCACGACAAAATTTTATTAATGAAAAATGAATTGTGCACCACCAAACAAAAATTCACCCCTGCCTCTAAATCAAGAAGTAATTGAATCACATCCTTTAAATGAATCAGATCTAACTCTAATCAGAGGGTCAGAGATAATTGTAAAGAGATTTCTGCTTTTCCTGCAATTTGTTTTTTTGCCACAGCAAAAATTAACACTCTTGCAATTTAAGTAAATCAAAGGAATATCTTGTGTGCACCTGAACCGAAAATCAGAGGTTGAGCACGAACTTGTTCACCCGAGGAAGCCTTTGTGCACGGCACATGTGCAGTACACACCGAATTCATTCCATACTGGCTCATTGACGCTATTTTTGATCAAAGAACGTAGAAAATCTACTCAAAAGCGCATGCTCTCTTATGTGGAGAATTTAGATTATATAAAATCTATCTTTTGCTCATTATTACAGTCGCAACAAACGTTTTGATAAGCTATTGGAAAGAAAAGCTCAAAAGTAGGTATTCTTTAATTATAAGTACGTCATAATATTTTCATGTGACCAAGATAGGAATGATATCTAAAATTGATTTAGTCTTCCTGTTGTTGTTGAAAAACGGATTTTCAAAATTGATAATTTTTCATATTTAATTTGGTGATTTTCATATTAAGATATTTAATCATCCGAGGCTTTCGTCACCCCGGTAATAGAAAATGGAAAGTACAGCTATAAATAAGTTTAGCACTGATATATCATATCATACAAATATAATAATTTCTAAAAGCTGGGAAAATAAAATAATGAAGATGTATGACAAACACGGGCAAACACGAGAAACGGCAACATATAAATAGCCTTTTTTCATTCCTTTAGTCAGCAAATATAGCTTTAACTAGCTAATTGACACTAACTTCGTGTACAAATATACGATTTTACAATGTAATACGTTTCACAATATAAAAGAAATTATTATATCGGGAGTTCCAAAAAAATGGTAACAGGTTTGATCAAGGCCAGTGCTGAGAATATCGGTCAAAAATATGTCAAAAATATTGTTTATGTAATCCTCGATAGTTTCCTTAAAAATAGAAATCTGGTTTGTTGAAATTTGTCTTTTGAGAATTTAGATAGTAACATTTTAAGTTCAAATTTGCCTCCAACCCAAAACCAAAGGTTTTTATTATGGCCTTCGCTCTTAAAAGGTCGTCTAGTAGGATTTTCTGAACCACAACATACTTTAAAAAAAAAACTTCTGAATAATGATTCCAAAAAGAATTGCGAAAATCAGTTGTCCATGGCTAAATTTTTTGAAAACTAAAATTGCTATTTCATTTTGGTAGATTTTTGGTAAAAATTCTGAAAAGAGAGAAAAGACTTCATAGTTGCTGCATCTATAAATATTTTCAGGTTTCTTTCTGAGTGTGTTTTCAAGCACAATTAAATTCATTCTATAAACCACTATGGTTTAGGAGATCCAAAGACACAATTTAGACAAACATCTAGGCCTCTGGTTTTGGGTTGGAGTCAAATTTCAACTTTCAGAATTATTATTTCGACTCTTGACCGCCAAATAAAAAGATTATGGAAGATTATGGAAGAGGAAGATTATGGAAGATGGAAGATTATGGAAGATGGAAGATTATGGAAGATTATGGAAGATGGAAGATTATGGAAGATTATGGAAGATTATGGAAGATTATGGAAGATTATGGAAGATGGAAGATTATAAGCTAAAACAGTGGTAAAAATTATTTCATAAAATTTCAAGAACCTTTTTTTAAAGCAATGTAGCCAATATTAGGAATTTACGGCGTACATAGTCTGCATGAACATGGGAGATCTTTCACTCGTTTGATTTCTTTTTTGAAAATATCCACATTTTTTGCTACTTTAATAGCAGCTGGAATGCTGTTCCATAGTTCATTGCATCTATGTGGTATTGTATCTAGACCACATAAAACAGTATTTAGTTTCTTTCTCTTAAATAAGTGGTCTCTTAAGTTATATGCTGTGTCTGATAGCTTAAACATTTCGTTCATAAAAGTTGGATTTAAGTTATTGCTTGTTTGATAAATTTCTATCGCTAGTCGTTGAAGGTTTCTCTAATGTATTGTGACCGTCCCATCTTTACGAAGAAGTTCTTCAAAGCCGGACTCATGATTGATCGTCACTCAACGCTCTTTTGTGGCAATTGTTTGTCAAATTATTGAATTTACGACTACAGTACATCCATGTAAGAGAAAAATAACTAAGATTACTTGTTATAAAGGTATTCATCAAGATTTTTCTTTTTGTTTGATTCGGTACAGAGTTTTTAACGCGTTCGTCAAATTTTAGGTGATTATCAGTCGTTATTCATAGTAATTTTACATTTTTAGATTCTTTCATTGTGACGTCAGTAATGTTTATCTCAGCTTTTTCTCACGTAATGATTTAGGTTCTAATACCATCAGGTGGCTTTTTTCTCATTGAGGATCAAAGTGACTAATTCAGACAAATTTTAAAAAAATAGAAAGTACAGCTTGTTGAAAGTGATTATTTCTGTTTCAAGTTTAGGCAAGATTATTTAAAATTGTTTGTCGCTAAACCATACTGTACTGTAATCTGCATAATTACAAAGGTTTTTTGAACTGATGAATAAGAAAATATCATTTACAAATATGTTGAGTAGTAGGGGGTCTAGGACTGAGCCTTGGGTTACCCCTTGCAATATTTCCATATGCTTTAGGGTATCCCCTTGCAATATTTCCTAACCACCCATTTGATTTTTAATAGCTACCCACCCCTTTGCAAATCTCTAATTACAAATCTGATAGTCTTTGCGAATTATTTGATTATTTATTTATTGAAGTAAATAGTTTTTACTAAAGTTTAACTAATTCCGTATTTATTGGTGTCAACCCCTTGCAAATAAGCAGATTAAAACTTCAACTATCAATAGATTTTGTTGCAAATTGAAACAAATTTCCTGTCTTTCCATTTTACGTCTGCAAAAAAATATCTTGATGTGATTTTTGTACAGAAGGTATTTTGGCTCTGTCTAACATTGTAAACAGAAAAATGTGTTTGACTGTACATACAAACAACTGGATCTATTTGAGGAGGTTTTTTCGCTTATCTATCTTCTCAATTTCAGTTTGACACAATAAGAAAGAAAGAACAAACGACTTGTTATCATACGAGAAAAAAATTGGACAGAAAACTTCGCCTCGTTTCAGGTAAAATGACGAGTCAGCAAATATTCGAATTGCTCTCCATTGTTTATGTCAGCCTCGTTTTAAGAAAATATTTAATTTAGTCAATCAAATCACTCAATATTTAGCTTCTGCAATTTTATTGGTGCTACAAAAAGTTGTCGTAACTGTCCAACCTCTTTTATGCATCATTACCAGTCACTTGTTGGCGTTTAGCGATTCAATATCCACAAAGAGACTGATATGATGTAGCCAGACTAAATGCTGGGCTAAAGGCTTTTTTTCTCTGGTTGCAAAACTTTTTTTCTCTGGTCCACCATGCAGTAAAAGGTTATACTCATCTTGAAACAAAAATCACAAGAATTTTTGGAAAAGTCTTTTAAATTCTGTGCACAGAACTGCAATTATGTTGTTGTTCTTGCTGCCAAAATGCAAAGCCAGCCAACCCTCAGCCAGCGAGCCACACACAAAAGGAAGTTTCAAAACGATTAAGCCTGCTCTTCCGTTGCTGAACAATCAGTGGTTCGGTTCAAGATTAGGCCGTCTCTGCTTTTTCCCTGGTCCACTGCCATCTTTTAAAAAGACGCAGATATATTTCATAGTTTGAGAAGATTCAATAATTTCTGAAACTTTTCCAAACAACGAACATTGGAAAAAGACCTGACTACTAGCACAAGTAAATTTTATTTACCGACAAGAGTGGTTCTGCCAAAAAGTATCAAATTATAATTGCAAACAAACTATTCGTTTAATAAAAATAAATAATTAAATCCTAGCAGTTAACAACTAATGCTGATCCCTAAAAACAAGCAAGTGTCCAAAAGCCTGTGATGTTTAACGAACGGAGGATGTGATGCTGCAGAATAGCAAGTGGTTGACCATAATATATTCGTCATAATATCACAACAAAAAGGAAAACATGCCAATAAACCTGAATTTTTTTAAACTCTACAGCATTTTTGCGTGTTTACTGGTGAAGTTTTTGCGTGTCACCATTTTGATATTATGGTCGAATGTATAAAATATGTTGAAGATTTCCATTGTCCTCCGTAAAGTTTAAAAAAAGAAATACAAACAAGATATCCACACAGAAGCAAGAGTGTATGCAGAACAGGCACGAACAGCTAACTCTCTATTCCTCGTCGTATTATAATACTGAGTTATACTTTAAGAGTAACGTAGCACTGGAAATGTTTAGCAGATTGAATGAATAAGCAAAAATTTAGATTTGGGTTTTGCAACTTCTTAACTAATGAGCTTTTTGGGTTCAAAAGTTCGCAAATAATGTGTGCGTTGATAAATCTCAAACAGCCAATACAAAAGCCACCAAACTATTTCACAAAGTGGCGATTAACGAAGAATTTCATTTGCAGAAATATGGCACTCTCCTACACGAAAGGTTCCCTGTAACGGTCTCTCAACAATAGCGAACTGGCCCAATTCACACACCTGTTTTTTCACTGGAAATAACCCCCTTCTTCTTACAAAAAAACGTTCTCATCAAGAAATGTAGTATTTTTGCTCTACCCTCTAAGGCCCCCATCTCCACACTTTAAAGACCGATTAATAATGATGGGCCAAGTCGCCACTGACTAAGACAATAGTCTCTTTAAATTTTAGTTTTACATTTGTTATGCACCTATCATTTTCTTCCCCGAGAGGGGGGTCCCCGGGCACGTTGGTGTCTTTACGTGCAATACTATTAAGTTTGCATTATCATCTAACCCGACTATGGGGAATTTTTGCGTATATCCGTATTTCATTGTTCCCAATTATACGGGACTTTTCATGTGATGAGCGACGATGAAAGGCGACAACAAAAAACAAATAAAATGTCACAAATAGCGTGAAATGGCATTGCTTGTTGGGAACCTGCGCTCGGCTTTCTTTTGTTCCATAACAATAACTTATTTACCAACCAGACAATGACCCGAGATAATTTCCTCTCCCCCTCGAAACAAATCCGCAGTGGCTAGCGCAAGCACAAGCAAGTAATAGGCATTGTTATTTGCGAAAATGTTATTGCCATTCAAAAGCTGCGATGTGCAATACCCAACCAGAATAGACAAGGCCAGGCCTGTGGTATTATAAAACAAGAGCCAGGAGAAAACGTTTTGTTTTAAAAACAAAAAAATCTGTGAAACAGCACTCCATAGGTGGGGAATTACCAAAAGGTTCTTGCCCGTATATGGAGAATTTTATTGTATATTGCATCACCAGGAACGTAAAGTCCCCTATATGCCCGGGGACCCCCCTCTCGGGGAAGAAAATGATAGGTGCATCAGCTGTTCCCCTGTTTTTCTCCTTTCCGTCGCATTGTTGATAGTGCGGTGGTCACAAGAAAAAATAGGCTCCAATTCACTACTAGTGCTTGATTCTTAAAGCAGTGAACATTAATCTGATAATTAAAATAATTTTATTACTGTTTAAGTAAAAAAAGAATGATCGGCCATAAAAAAGTTTATATGCTAATAAGTAGCTGCCTTTTCTATTGATAATATTTTTGAAACTTAAATGACAAAATCAAATTTACATTTGACGAATAATGGCACAGAACACTGTCCAAATTTAAACATACAAATCAACTTTAAATTCAATTTATCATTGCATCCGAAATGAACCCCCATAATAGAACATTATAGTCTCTAACGTAATTTTATTTTTAAGAGTTAGTTGTGAAATGAATACTGCTCTAATCTAAATTACGAAGCTTGTAGAAAAATCAAATATCAGACAAGCAACATTTGGAAAAAGAACTCTACTTCCAATTGCGTTAAGTGAACTTTGAGAATCTCCTAGCAAGTCAGAACAAAGATGTGCAGACATCTTTTAAGTTAAGTTAAAGCAATCTACATGAAGCAGTCCTTACTCTTTTCTGTTGCCGTTACGCAACACCGCTTTGTAATCGGGCGCATCGCTGTCGCCTGCCCTCCTTGAGCCCTTTATTTCCGCCTTCAGAACTTCACGTGCATCTCGTGACTTCGAAGCCCATTCAGGTTGACCCGAATCACTTTTGCCAGTTGACTTCCTTTGCTCTAGTTGAATCAAGCGTTTTCTATCAGTTTTGTTGGCAAGATTTGCCCACTCGGGTGCCTGCGTTTTTTCTGCGTGTTTCGTCTGCTCAAGTTCAGAAATATGTTTCTTTGCCCCGCGACCAAACTGTGCCCATTCTGGTTTGTCTTGTTTGGTGTCCTTTCCTCTTGATATTATATCAGATTGGTTCACTCGCCTTGGTCCCCCACTGGCCCAGCTAGGCTTCTCGTCAGGCGCTTTCTGAGGAGATTTTGGTTCAACAGTAACATGCTGCTTCAAAGCAGACTTGTAGTCCTCTTTGGTGCTGTCTTTAATTCCTTGGAATGTACCAAGTGTGACTGTAGGCTTCTGAGTAACCCCTCGCCTGACCGCGGGATCTCTCTGATCAGCGTCGTCTGCTCTTTTGAAAGCCATGTTTATTAGCTCGTCTGCCGTATACTTCTTTTCAACTGGCTTGCGGTCTGAATCACCTTGTTTTGCCAACCTCACGTATTCAGGTTGTATTGCAACACCAGCGTCTGTTGTTCTCAGTTGGTTTTTATAATTCGGGCTGTCGCTGCTCGACTTTTTCTCCCCCACAGATGGCTGTGGCTTCTCCGTTTTCTTTAAATGCGACGTGTAGTCAATTTTCGTCATTTCGTATTTCAGCCCTTGTTCTTTTCTGCGCAACTCAGCAAAAGTGTCGCTTTTGGTTTTGGTTTCTTGTAACTCGTCCTGATCATCCGCATATTCGCCATCATTTTCGTCTGATAGATTTTCGTCATGGTCGTAGCTGTTCACCTCTTCATTGTAGTATTCATTTTCCTCCATGGTGTCTATGAAATGAATTTATTCAATTTAGAATGTGTATGAAAACATAACTAGATTCTGACACCAGTCATCGTCAAGAAAACGAAAATTACAGCTGCAAATTCAAACTGACCAGAGAAAAATAAATTGATTGGTTTATAACTAGAACCAGTTGGTAATCAACTCTTCCGAATTGACTTTGCTATGAGAAAATATTTGTTCAATCACCAAAAAATATTGGAGAAAAGATCCTGTCAAAACAATTTACAAGCTCAGACCTGTGACGTTCAGCCGATGGTAAACTAATTTTGGGCAAAAACGGACCTATAAATTTCAGTGTCATTTGACATGTAAAATCACACCCTAAAATTGATACATTTTTCAAAAACATCTATTAAAAATTAATAATCCATTTTGTACATGCATCAATAAAAAAAATACCCTATAAAATTAAACAGGTTGCCCAAAATTTATGATCTAACTAAAAACTACAACTCAAAATTTGTTTTCTGCCTGAAAAACATAAACCCCCAATACATTTTGTTTATAAAGGATAATGCATTGTGTCTTGAGGTACAACGAAGGTAACATAAAAATAACATAACAAATATAAACTACAATACACAATATATAAATAGATGTTTTAAGTTGGAAGTGGCTTTGAGAGAGCTGATGTTTTTTGGTACTAAGGGAAGTTAACCCCCGGCCCCCTCCCGAGTCAAAATCAAAATTGTTTATGAGTATTACTCTCGGCAAGAAAGGATAAAAAATATCAGCAGTGTTTTGATTTTCGTACCGGATAGAGGGTTGGAAATAAACAGAACAAGGCTTCTATCCGGTACATATCGCTCTCAAGGTGGTATAAACATCACAACGTTTGATGGACAGTATGGCATCGTAGTGTAAACGCTTTTATCCATTAAAAACGCTGCATAAGTCTTGTTTTGAAACGACTAATATTCCATTTGAACAAACTTTTTTGGAACACAAAAATCACAGCGCCTCGATAGAAATCCGGTATAGCGGAAACGGGTTGTAGAGACTAATGTGGTTATCGTGTCGTGGTATAATCAATACGAAAAGTCCCCCAAGACAATTGCGGGTTTTGCGATATCACGATGAAAGCAAATGAAAAAACCGAAAGATACCAAAACTTCAAACCGCTTAATTATCATTATTTAGACAGCTCAGGGTGAATTGTCGTACCATTACTCTCTACGTTCTGTTTATCTCTTTACATTTCAGAGATTACGACGCCATGTTTTCAGTTCAACAATGGCCGCGTTTTGCATAGCCGTCAATGTCCCATCAAACATGTTATGAAAATTCTGCAAAAAATAATCTTCTATTCATATTTAGATTTAGCTACTTCAATTCAGTTAAGTATTTTCAAAATAATAATGATGATTTAAACTTTATTTCCATGTATTTACTCCTTATTCTTTTGAAAGAGATCGGCGTTCTGCAGGGATTATTCTAACGTGGTTTTGTTACCATTTTGTGGAGCTGTAAACTCAGTTTGTGGTGTTGTAAATTATAATTTGTGATGTTGTAACAATTGGCCACTATTCTGTCAGATTTTTTTTGAGAATAAAAGGATAGGATGCAAAAACAACATCTGACAGCTATCCAGTTTGAGATTTAGAACAAAAACAAAAACACAAATCAATCACGACTGCTATGCAGATTTTGTTCATATACATATTTTCGTGGATATATTGGTCTTGTTTCGTTCTGATGTTTTGAAAAGGTTGCAGCACTAAAGTCATTTCCCTTTGCATTGATCTTCTCCCATGTGCCTTTATTTTTAAAACAGAAAAAGTCCAATTTCTTTGATGGACGTTCATAATTTCTCTTGTGTTATGTGTGTCCAGATAGTTCTTCCACTGAAGCCGTTCTCTGTATCTCTGTTAGAGCCAACGAGCGTTTACGAAATATTTTAAAAAGCGATTTGTGTTGTTGTAAATTTTCCTTAGAATAATCCTTGGCGTCCAAAAAATGGCACTCAATTAAATAAGGTTGATGGTCTTGATGTGAATGGGAAAATAACTGGGTAGATACGTAATTTGGTCGATTGCTGTAAATATGTCATTTATGAATTTGTGCTATAATTACTACATGGCGTCGCGCACAATAAAAATATTTTCTTCATTCTTAAAAAAAATCAACTGTCTTGGTCCCTAAATTAAAAAACTTAAAGTCATCAAAATTAAAAGCTTCATTTATAGTATTAGATTTTATTCAAACTGGATTTTTTTATCTCCGTATTTTTTTTTGAAATTATCCACGACCTGAAAAAATTCAAACTCTGCTACCCTTTTATTTGTGAGAACTTTTATTTAGTTCCATAGCCAAACAAACAAGAATTTAAGACAGATAAGATGTATTGGTTTTATCTTGGTGCAGTCACCGGAAGTGCAGCCATGTTTTGATTTTCCGCTTGAGAGAATTCGTTTTGTCTTGAATGGCGCTGTGAAATTGGCGTGTCAACTACACCATTGTTACAAAATTTGCCCTTGTTACTAGGAGGTACCTTGCCGCTATTCGGGGCCCTATTGAAACAAATTTTAACAAATCTCAGCAGTTCACTTGCACATTTCTTAATGCTGCCTAATTTTAGTTGTTTTGGCGCCATTGTAAAAAAATTGGAGCCTGAATAAAATAATTTTGTATAGCTATTTTGGGGCCCCTGATTGTGCGTTTTGTGATTTTTCTTTGTTTTTCTTTTTGAAACCACACCATTTTTCAAATATATCGCAAATAAAAGCTTTTCTTCAATAATTTTATTTGAATGATTTTATAAATATAAACTGAAAAAAGCCCAAATGATTGCAAGGAAATACAGGTTTTTTTTATAAGAAACAACTTTATAAGAAACTCACCAGTGAAGCCCATGAAAATTTAAGAAACTTTTACTAGTGATTGAAAAATCGTCAAGAAACTTCTGAGGAAGATTACATAATGCTTAATTATATTAATATTGTGGAAATGATGTCAGATGATTAATTCAGTGAAGATTATGTATATTAATTATTATTCTGTACAACATATACCCGTTTTGTTAATGTTTTCATTGAAAAATTTTTTCATATACAATTAAGAAACTTTTAGGAAACTTTTACTTGTGAAATTTTGTCAAAACTTTCACTCAGCCAGGTTTCTTATGAAAACGACGTGTACAACAACAAAAATGCATTTAAAAACCTAACGATGAAGAGTGGAACGTTTGATTTAAAAGAGAAGCGAAATTTACCGCAAAAACTTTTTAAAAAAACATTGAGGCTCAAGGTAAACAAACAATTAAAAAAGCATTTGACCCCTTTCGTGATAGGAAATTCCAGGAAAGTTATGTAATTGGCTTGTTGAAAACCACAATTGCATCAAGACAAAAAGACTGGATACCAGACAGGCCCATTGAACTGTATAATTTGGCGGAAGGACGCTCCTAAAATAAATAATATTGAACAGTTTCCTGGCTGCAAGACAAAGCACTAGGCGACAATACTGCAAAACCAAAATCAGTGTGTGCTTGTAAAAAAAAGAAAACTGATGTCGCCAAACATTACAATCCGTGCCTCAAAATGTGAACTGTTTTGAAATCAGCCAGATGAAATCAATAAATACTTTTAATTTTACAACAACGAAGAAATGAAATTGAAACATTCTAGAAACATTATCTCTGGAAATCAATCATGTCAAAATTAAAGGACTAAATGTAAACAAAACTGATGTCCCTAACTTCTTGGTGCATGCACTTTGAAAGGCGTTTTACATTTAATAAACAAACGGTTCATTTTGATTTTTCTGGTGCAAGCAAACTGATGCAAGACAACGATTCAGCAATGTATACATTTTTAACAACAGAATTATAAGTAAATAGGCAGTACTTACGAAAATGAAACGCGATGGTAAACTTTCACCAGTTTATCGTCAGAACTTTGCAACGAGATACGACAAAGTGCTTCAAAAGCCACAGTTTGATAGGTTTGGTTTCCTCTAAGACAGAGCGGAATTCCATGGGAATCGCTGAGTGATGACTGGGAAACAGATATCGCTGCTAACATTTTCCTTTAATGGCTTGGGTGTATATTTGCCACGCAGCCGGGGGCACGAGTCTTAAAAAATTCAAACACAGGTGCTCTTGTCGCATAATCTCGAACAAGGAACTTTTCATATTTGTGCTCTTTTTATAAAACTGTTCGAATAAATATCTTATACTGACAGTATAAAAAGACTCATATTGATACTATGAAAAAATATTGAGAAGTAAAATTCATGTTAATATTACAGCTTCATTAAGAAAAATGTTGAGTAATAACCAGTAACAATTTTAAGAACTTTTCAGCTTCTTTGGTCGGAAAGTCTGATGTAAAGGGATGTTTTCCGAAAAACGTGTGTTTTTAAACCTTTTATGAGGCTTTAAAATTATAAAAATTATAAGAATGACCTTTGAAAAAACATCACGCTGAAATTTTCTAAAAAAAAAACATGAAACAAACATCCTATGCTAAGATTTGAAAAATAAAAACAACGAGAACGACAAAGAAAAAAAAGTACATTTGATTGCTGCACTTGTTTGTTTACAATATAAAAAAATATTTTCGTCTGTTTAGGAAAAATATGAACAAAATTAAGAAGCAACTAAACCTAGAATTGGCAGAATAATGAGCAACACCAGCCTCAAACTGGAACTGGAAGATATAATAAAACAAATGTGCAAGAAACGTTTTACTGTTGGTGATTAAAAATCCCTTAGCCTTGATTTAAGTAGCCCTAAGTAGGCCCTATACAACCTCAGAGCTAATTGTCTTATAAAAATTCATGTAGTTGCAAATATATTTACGTAAACCTCAGTTCATGAAGGTATCAATGCATATTTAATTTTACATTTCTTCTAAAAATGGAAAGGGTGTGTTTGTTTTTCAGTTTGTCTTCGTGTAATGTGAAATCTCTGATCTTCTTATTTTCAACGTGTGATGCGTCGTACCCCCTGGAAGGCTCGGAAAATCCAAAAAGCTACGGGCAAGACCAAACAATCAAAGCTATTGTATGAGGCAAAGGTTAAGACAAGGAGACCAGCATGAAAGACATCCAGAAAGTGAAACAGTACATATTTTGTTTATAAGGAACACATTGAGGAACTTTATGACCAAGAACACACAGAGCTTTTATTTGGATGCTTTTCATTCTCAGGCAATTATTCTGTACCTATTAGACATCTACATAGTTTCGTTAGAATGAAAAGCATCCAAATTAAAGTACTGTGTGTTCTTAGTCATAAAGTTCCTTATTTTTTGGCAATCTCAGCCGCGAGTTCCAGGAACTTTGGGCCTCATTTACAATTTACAAATCAAATTGGATCATATCATATTTTTGTCCTGAAAACAATTATTGATATGTTGCCTTTATTGACTTCCAAGAGGACTATCATCTGACATCATGCCCACTCCAATAATATCAGTAAGCATTAAGTAATCTTCGCTCAAAAATTTCAACGTTTCTTACAAATTTTTCATTCGCTAGTAAAAAGTTCTTAAATTTTCGTGGGTTTCACCGGTGACTTTCTTAAAAAAAGTGTATATGGATAATTAGGAACTATCCCCATTTTGCTTTTGGGTCTTTTACAATCAATAAAGTCTTGGTACAGAGCTACCCTTATGCCAGATGAATCGTTAATTAATTATGACCCATAGGCCTGACATCCCTTTTAAACAACCAGCTAAATTCACAAATAACTACGTCCTAATACGTGCAAGTCTAACCTACGTAAAATCTTTAGTGAATTCTGGGAATCGGAAATCAAGTTAGCAGCTATAAACATTAGCCGTAATCGAAACTATGAACTTATAAAATGTTTAAAAATAGTCTGAAAATTAAAAATATTTCATACATTAGCTTACATTTCAAAAGAGAAAGATTTATCAAAAATTTAAATGCATTGTGATCATGAACTCCGAATAGAAACTAGACATAAAAGACAAGAAATTTCAGAACGAAAATGTGAAATATGCAACCTTGATAAAAATACACTACCATTACCTTATAAAAATACAATACCTCGATAAAAATACCAATATAATGCCTTGTCTACAGGCACTCAGGAAAAGTAAAGATCTATTTTACTACTTTGTCATTTTGTTTTTCTCTACCTGTGCTACATTCCGTGTTTTGATTTGTGCAGTTTCCCTGTGCTCAAATTGAGGTGGAATGAGAAATATCAAAGTGGCAATAAAATGGAAACTTTAATTTTCCTAATGCCTGTGCCATGCCCTGTCTACAGATACACAGACTAGAAGTGTACTGCCATACCCAAATATTGGGTAGTACAATATTGCACTTATTATTACCATTACAACAAAAAATTGGGAAAGAAGTGCACACGTTTCGTTATCAGAAACCTGGCTCCACTAGTGAAAGTTTCTTAATTTTGGACCGTTTTGGACCAATTTCCGCCAGTAAATGTTTCTTAATTGTATATAGAAAATTAGAAAGCTTTTTTATTATATTTAATTAATTTTATTATATTGGAATGTTTCCAACAAAAACATTACAAAAAAACAATGTATATTGTACAGGATAAATCTCTCCACTCAATCAATCATCTAACGTCATGTCCACTCCGTTAAAATCATTAAGCTTTATGTAATCTTCAAAAATTTCGAAGATTTCTTAGCAATTTTCCATTCATTAGCAAAACTTTCTTAAATTTTCATGGGTTTCACATTAGTGAGTTTCTTATAAAACATTTCTTGTAAAAAAACCTGTATGGGTGTCCCAAAAAAGGACACTGCTTTGATCAGAGTCACTCAAATTTATTTAAAACAATTTTTAAAATAGTTTTCGGTGGTCTACTTAAAAATTGATACCTTTTTCATCAGTATTTTTGTATCAAGAGCCAACACCAATCAAATCACAAAGCAAATTATTTAGTTTATTTTTCATTGGAAAATTTATATATAAATGACATCATATGTGATTATGACATCATGGTTCTAAGAAATTGTCGATTTTTTTTGGGAGGGGGGTGTTTTTTCTACATAATTTACTTTACATAAACTAAATAGTTTTTTCCATTGTTCGCTTGTCTTGTGTACAAGGGGGGTAAAAATGGTCAAATTAATCTATAATTTATACGTACTTTATGGATTCTCAAAAAGATATTTAAATCACTGCCAATCATAGACGATGCTGACCCCCTGTTTGTTGTTGTTGTTGATGACAGAACAGATTTCATTCATTTTTCAATTATTTTGTCATCGAGGTGCTGTACTGGATTTAATAAATCCTCTCAACAACATGTGTAAATTCAGAGCCAATTGACAAGGCATATATTTATTCTTCAAATCACAGGTACAAAAAACATTGAAAGGCTCCGTGAAAGGGAAATCACAAGTATTTTTGCATTAAACTCTTATTTTTCTTTTATTGCTGCAGAGGACCCGGGGGGCAGTACCATCTAATGTGAATAGATACCAATAGACCCAAAGAGATAATAGAATGAAAATGCAAGCCCAAATTAGGGGCCCTCCCATATTTTTGCGTGATGCGTTATTGACCACATTTTCGTGCGTGAAATCGTGAAACAACTATTTTTCATGCGCGATTTCGTGAATCCAGATTCTTGCGTGAAGCGTGATATTGGAGGTTTACTTGCGTTATGCCGTGATAAGGGGTTCGGCTGTGCGTAAATTCGTGAATGAAATCCGAACTAAAATGATAGTTTTATAAGTTTATTTCAACTTGG
>JAYJMH010040221.1:0-15240 GCA_036873815.1 Phacellophora camtschatica | reverse complement strand
TGGAAATTTAATCTAGTTTACAGAAATTAAGTTTTCTAAGGTGAATTGAAAATTTCAATTTTTGAAAATTTCCAGGTCCCAGCCCACTGTGCTGTAGGGAGGGCAATTTGAATCAATTGAACATTCTTGCGAAATCACATATCATTTCAGCCATATTTCATAATTTGAAAGGATGTGATATGCATTGTATAATAAAGAATTTGGAAGGGTGCAATATTAAAGTAACACTGCACACCTTTTCAGAAAATTTCTTAATGTAACGTGATTGATGACGTCACTTTTGGTCTAATTTAGACGTTTACAGAGCAAAAACTTTTAACTGAATTGAGAAAATTGATCGAATATATCATAGATATCACCAACGCAAATAGCTCTTCCGATTGATATAAATTGGTAACTTTGGATGGATCTCAAATCCACTGTTACACCCATATGGTTCGCTGGAAAACATTTTGCCTAGTTCGCTCATTGGTTACAGGAATTCCACGAAGAAGAAATTAAGGCAAGCAGATGGCCTTAAAGCAGACAAGGAATCCGAAAAAGATGAAATAGAACCATTGCGGAAGAAGAAAGTGAATAAAAGTCTTTCAGCAGAAACAAGAACAGCGACAGTGACATTAAACGGATATCAGATTTTATGGATGACAGAATTGTTTTAAGTAATTCTGAATGGGAAAGCGATTTCATGTTATCTGTGGAAGAGAAAACTGACCCATATGATAGCGTCTCTTTGTCCTTAAGTTATGATTTTTAGCTTGCCAACTGCGCATAGTGTGCATCTAGTTTAGTGCGTTTAGTCTGTATTATTTAGTGTGCTTGATGTATATAGTGTTTAGTAGCACACTGATCGTTCTAGAGCTTGTTTACTTTTTATTGGTCAACTAACAGAGGTGATAGTTATTTGTGCTTGATATGCAGAGATTAATAAAAAACGGAATCTAGTATCTTCCCTAGCACAAACAAATCTAGTATCTTTGTCCCAATCTTCCTTCCTTAGCGAAAATATTTGAACTTATGAGCTTGCAAAAACATTTATCATCAGAATCTATTTTTGTAATAATTATCCACATAGGTTATGCTGAAAAGTCAAAAAAAGAATTTTACATCAATCGGAAGAGCTATTTGCGTCTGTAATATCTATGATATTTTCGATCAATTATCTCAATTCAGTTAAAAGTTATTGCTTTGTAAACGTCTAAATTAGACCCAAAATGACCTCATCAATCACGTGATATCAAAACATTTTCTGAAAAGGTATGCGGTGAATTTTTAAAGTACATAACCTAATCTATCATATTCAGTCATAAAAACAAACCTTGGCATGATTGTTAGTTTGTTAGACTATATGCCCTGTCTAATATGGATGATTACGGTAATTTTTATGTCCTGAAAGAACATTGCTTGAATGTTCACGAACAAGAGCTGGTAGATCAAGGTTTTCAACTTTTGAAAAGGAAAGGAGTGTATTGTTTGAGTGTACTTAAAGGAGTGTAAAGGAGTGCATGGACGGACGATGCAAGCACATTTATTACAAACTGAATGATCATTCGAATGTTCGAGTCATTTCGAATCATTCGAATGTTCGAGTCATTTCGAATCATTCGAATGTTCGAGTCATTTCGAAAGACAAGTGTTAAAAGATATGGATTAGATCCTTGTTATTACATATCAGCGCCAGCTCTACCATGGGATGCAATGTTGAAGATGACAAAGGTTGAATTTGAAATGTTACCAGAAGAACAAAACGATTTTTATTTGATGATTGAACAAGGAATAAGAGGAGGAATTTCAACATGTGTTCATGGACATGCAGAATCAAGTGAGAACTCCTCAATACTTTATTTGGGTGCTAACAACTTCTATGGCTGGGCAATGTCACAACGTCTTCGATATAGAGGCTACAACCAAACATGGTGCGAAGTTTACAACAACTACGAAACTTATTCCGAATCTCTTTGATAAGAAATAATACATTCTACATGAGAAGAATTTTAAAAAGTTCTTAGATCCTGGATTAAAACTAAAAGGGTACATCCTATAGTAGAATTCTAGAAAAGCGATTGGTTGAAAGAGTGTATTGACTACTACACCAAGAACAGAACATTTCGAGAAAGATTTCTTCAAGTTAGTGAACAATGCCGTACTCCGCAAGACGATGGAAAACGTAAGAAATTATTGGAAATTTGAAGTCGTGAATGATCAGAAGAGATATATGATTTTATAGTGCTGCTAAAAGTTAATGAAGGATTGGTAATTGTTGAGAGGAATTTCAAATCTGTTAACTAGGTGAAACCGATCTATGTTGGATTTACAATCTTGGAATTGTGCAAAACTCTACGTATGATTTCCATCACAATTACTCAAAGAAAGAATTTCCAAATAACAAGCTTTGTTACATGGATACGGACAGTTTCATCTATGCGATTCCAAAACCGATTGAAATAGTGCATGAAGTAATGAATCAAAGTGCAGAGGAATTTGATTTCAGCAATTATTCAACCAATCATGCGAACCATTCAATCATTCACAAAAAAGAAATTGGGAAGATGAAGGATGAATGTGGAGAACAAAAAATTACAGAGTTTATTGGATTATGTGCAAAGATCTATTGGTACACGATTGATGATAAAAGCAATGTTAAGAAAGCAAAAGGTATTAAGAGGAATGTTGTTAAAAAAAATCAAGCATGAAGACTATCTAGAGTGTTTGCGCAACTGGTAAGAGAGGAAGCATTGGTTTGGAACAAAAGCAAACCGTGGACCATAAAAGGATTTGGGCAAAGGACCAACAATCGAGGATCAACCGTACAATCAAGATGATGCAAATTATGTGTGTTTGGATTTTCCATCTGCGGTTAGTCTCTTACCATCCCACATGTTTTGGTGTGGCATTTCTATTTGTAGTTACTGTTTATCCTCATATCACAGGTACAATAATTGTAAAACTGTATTTTGTCATTCCAGACTGCTTTGGTAAAATGGCAACAAGGTGGCCTGGTACTTGCTGTCTAGATATCACATTTAGTTTTGCTTTGATACGAGAGAGCCAAATATTCAGTGATAAAACAACCCCAAACATGTATTATCTTTGTGAAAAATTTCATAATTCCCTAACAAAGAGAAAAGTTGTATAATTCGATTTTATTATACAGTTGCTTTAAAATCCTTGATTGCGTATTAATTGAACATATGAACTCGCCAACTCAACCTACTCTATCTGATATAAATTACATCTCATATCCGCTGCTAAAAACTTCTATGCTCTCAAGATGATATCAAATACATGCTGAGTACCGTTTAATTGCTTCACCCGAAGCCATTTAATACACTTTTGGTTCCAAAACCTTCTTTCCAGATCTTTAAAATAGGTTTTCTGAATAAAGTGTGAAAAACAATAGGAAGTGTTATGCAATGTAGGTATCGTGCAACTGAAACATATCCTGTACCGTGTAGATACATTCATTTGGTACATATTCTTATAGATTATAGATTGGCAAACACCACCCAACACAAAATCTATTATGTAAGTGTTGTCTCAGGATATAACATTTATTTAAGATAATGTGTAATTTAAATGTTATGAACTCCACAGTCAAGGCCCAGCAGTGATTCATTCAAACAACCACATGAGCCAAGGCAAGATTGTGTGGTTCTTTTATCAAAAGAGTATTTTTTGGTAGCAAAAAGGTCGCATTACTTGGCAAAGATCTTGTTTCACTGCTTAGCGGTATTTTTTTTGTACTACAGTAAGGTTCCAGTAATGAGAAACCTTTCACAAAAAGTTGAACGTTTTCGTCCTCTGGTGGTGCCTATTATAGAGTGTCCTTATTTCATTGTGGGGTGCAAATAGACTGTTTCATTGCAAGTTTATTTTCATCTAGTTTGTATCATGTGACCAATATTAATATGAAGAGTCATTTGCACTATATAAACTCGCGCATTTTCCAGCAACATTTCGAGATCATGACATTCGAATTTTATTACAAAAACAAGACTTCCCAAAAGATTAAAGGGTGAATTACATGTACTGAGTTTTTTTTTTCATTTATCAGGCTAGGGTAAAGTGCATTGTTCTGTTATGTTGTGTTTTGTATTGAATTAGAACTGTGTTTAGTTGTACTGGTCTCATCTACATATTTAAACTAATTCAGGATGTACTGTTGGTGTCGTTTTGATTTCTACAGATAATTTTACTGTGTTTCTTAGTTCTTGAATATAAAATATTAATTCACGTCTTAAAAACATTGAATTCATGCATCTAATAACGTTTCATGCTGTAATAATGTTTGAGATTCTAAAATACTTTCATGACCACCTATTGAAAAGAATAACACAAAACCTCAAGGGAAACAAAAATTTCTTCAAGTTATCAGGGGTTAAAGGGAGTAGGGAATATACGTACTCGGAAGTTAAAGAAAGAACTGAAGACACCTTTGATAAAGAACAGGGGTAATTTTTAGAACAACCCATTTAATTATTTTTAGTGTCGTAACCAAGGACAACTTTTTTAATATTTTATTATTGCTTGTTGTTACCATTTATTGTGTCTTATTGTGCTGTGAGATTTTTATTGCTGTACCACATACATACATAGAATACACATACATACAAATTACTAAGAGACATTCCAGTACTGAAAGGACTAACGGGACATTGATAAACAAAGTAAAACTTCAAATTTCCAAGAATTTCTCTTTCCAATTAGCAGGCGAATCCTATGTAATTTCGAATTTATATCAAATTAACGGGGGAAATCCAATGTTAGTTTTATTCTTACCACATACAAGCCAACTTGATTTGAAAACTTCATGTGCGGACAGAACTTCAATGAATTTCAAATGTTTTAACGTAAGCTTACCCTTTGAAATTAAGTTGGTTTCTATGTGGTACCCCCTGCCAAATATCACTTGCATAAGATTTGCCAGTTATTTAGAAATCAATCCGGACATGGAAGAGCTGTGGAGGGTTTGCAGAGGGGTTCGAGTTTAGCGATGTCGCCTTGATTAGTTTTAACTGCCTACAGGTTATGGGAATTTCTAGATGTGGTTGTGTTTTAAGCCAATAATTTTTTCCTTAATCCTAGAAAAAGAGCTGAAGAAACTTGAGATAAACAGACAAAGAAAGCTGAGAAGGAGGGACTCCAAAATTAATCGAGAAGTAGACTTGTACACTTGTGGCACGTGGCACTCATGAATTATTAATGAGATAAAGTCTTTGTTATTTGAAATGGACCATTCACTATGGCAGTAAGATAAAGAGGTTATTGCCAGAGGTTATTTATATTTGAATTGAAAAAGGCGGAAAGATCTTCTTTCGAATTTCCTTCCTTTGTTGTTACAAAAAAGACATTCTCAATTCAGTTTTGTATTGAAAAGAAATAGACTTGGGGCAAGTATAATGTGGGGGCGTTAGATTGCAAAAAATGCTTACTTTTTCCCCTTTACCACTATTAATTTAACTCATTTCTCTTAATGCATAGACCTCTTCTTTGTAAATGCATAGACCTCTTCTTTCATTTAGCCTCAGTTCCTCAAAGCGATTTATTGAGGTGAAAGAAGAGTTCTGTGCTTGCCAAATCCAGACACAAAGTCAAGCGTCATTGCCCTTCATTGTTGATGTCAGAGGCCAGAGAGAGTGCACATGCAGCTAATGGTCTGATTACATGACGCGAGCTGACCCTGGTTGGGCCATTATGCCGAGTTATCTCTTGCACATCATTTAGTGGGAAAGCTTGTTTAAATCAATTTGCGATTACATGGTTGGCTGGACAAGTCGAATTGAACCAGGTTATTGAAGCGGGTTGGCTCGGCCAGGTAAATTGAACCGGGGTCAGCTTTTCTCATATAATCGCAAACGGGACAAATTGACGACGGGTTCTGTCATACAAATGTGTTTTGTGCATGGGTATATCTCCTTTATTTTTTCAAAACCAAAAATGGCCGCGATCAAGCGACCAGACACATCAGCAGCACAAGACAACGTGATACGAGGCAAACCACTTGAGTTTAAGTGGACAAATGAAGTTTTAAAAACTTTAGTAGATAGTTTGCAAGAATATAAAGTAGGTATGTTATTACGTAATCATGATTATAATGCTGATAAGCCCAAGCAGTACGAAGAGGCCTGGTGACTGACTCAGAATATTACGATGTGAAACATTATCAGTGATTGATAAAAAGAGGTTATAACAGAGTGATGGAAAAAATAAAAAATGCTGTGATTTCTGGGTCACGAAATGGTTCAGGTAAACTTGCTGAACACTACGATCAGCTTGTTACCATATGGGGTGGAAGTGCTGTGCTGAACCTCTTTGGTTTTGGTCTGCTCCGTTGAATAAGTCTACTGATGCAAGTACTCCTAGTACTTCAAATGCTGCAGATGGTATTAGGGCCCTTGATAATGAGATACCTCCAAAAGTGATAGAGATGGAAATTTATATGATTTCAGCGAAAGTGATGATGAATCTCAAGACAGATCAAATATTGTTCCGCTTCTGGTGGATAATAAATAAAAGAAAACATCTGGAAAAAGGTCTATCAGCAAAACAAAGAGACTAAATTCTTTTAAAGGAAGCCAAAGAGGAAAACATTTTCCGCAAGGATCTATGTGACTCCATCTGTTCGTCAAATAAACTTTTTGCGCAAGCAATGAAATCAATGATCGCATCTATGGTTGAAATTGCAAAGAGCATTGGTAAAAGCATTGAAACTATTACCGCAGCCAAGCTATAATCATGGAAAAAGCAGAATAGAACAATCACCATTACGACAAAAAAGTCAACTCTGGCGACTTACAACCAAACAACCGTGACCTTGTAGGAAATCTGTCAGAGCGGGGAGGCCCTGGGAAACTATATGCCTTCTGGGAGAAAGAAGTACACACATCCTAAAGTCCCATTGTCACCGGTATGTGAAGTCAAGCAGGAAACTGGTGAAGGTCCTTCACTAGTTCTTTATAGGAATTTGCTGTTACCATGCAACGATTTGTCAATAGCAATTAGTGCACCTCCGCAGAAACCTCAGAATATAGTTCATCAACATCGAAATCATCGTTCATGTGCATTATGTCAGTTCAATGAACCAGCGTACGACTGGAACACAAGATTGCTTGTATTCAATCCTTAGCCCTCTAATGATCCCAGGACAGTTTTGGCTTGCCCATCACCTGTTTTTACGTCAATATCTTGCATGTCTACTAGTCGTTCATCATGTGCTCTATTTCTATTCATATACCCAGCAGTGACAGAAAGCTGATCAAGGTGAGAGGTGTCTGGTGTTGTATCCGTTATTACAGAAAATATTTCTGATCATTGTATTTCCTGTACGATCTTATTTGAAACTTAATCGGAGAGCAGCATCATAAATTCATTTTGACTTTTCCAGTTGAGATATGTGACCAGACAGGAACGTTTTTCATCATTGTCTGCCCATCTCTTGAAGAGTGGGTAGTGTCTCGCAACTAACAACACTTTCTGATGAAATATGCCGTTTGTGTTTGCTTCACATCCATTTCCATTGAATAACAGTCCTTGTCGGGCATGTGTGTGTGCAACATCAAGTAATATCTTGATTGCTTCTCCTTTGCATAGATTTTCAGCCTCCTTTTCCATGAACATTTTCAATTGCTCTTTGTCAGCAATCATATGGATGTGTGTTGACTTGTGATGGAATGCTACCATTGCTTCTAATGCTGCTTTGCAACTAAAGCTGGAAAAATTAGTTGACAGCTTTCCCGGCTTGAATTTGCCTCTGCTTCTCATTTGATGCCAAATTTTGACACTCTTTGTTGTCCAAGCCTCGTTGGTTTTTTCCTGACCAACACAATTTGGAAGCATTTGGCATAAATAGCAAAATATGACTTCTTGGCTGATTGAGCACTCTAAATGAAGGTATTCTTTGAATCTACACTGCTTTGTTGGACCAAAACCATAGTTTTTAGGGTACCATGACAAGTTGAAACTGACCCGCCTCCAGCTGGTACAGTTGGTCGTTATCGCTGACCTATTGGCCTTTTTTCACCAGGATTATGGTTGATCAGAGCAATTTCAATTGTTTCCTGTTGGTCTTTTACCTCTTGCAGACAGCAATGTGCATAAGCAAGAAGAGTTGAAAATACTGTTTTCTCGTTCTTTGCAACATCAATATGCTCCTCTACCAAATGCTCTGGTTTAGGTTCATCAATATTGCCAACCAGATGACTGCAAATATATTTCAGCTTTCCAAAGGCAAGCAATCCACAAAACTGGCCAATCTTGTCCATGTTTTTAATTTTTTTAAACTTTTGAGGATTTCAGGTTTAAAATCATTTTAGTTTGCACGTACCTTCTTGAGAATTAAAAGGCTTAATGTATAATGTGTGAGGTCCAAAGAGTGAAGTCAGAAATTTAGCCACACACATTTAGGGTCAATAATTATTTACTTTTTTTCTATTTTATGTTCATAAAAGTAATATAGTTTTTTCAGATTTTCTATCCAAATTCCAACTCCATAACTTCCCTTATATCGTCAACAATACTAGAGTGTATAGGTAATAATAACTCACACAAAAATGCTTGATTGCGGACTTGAAGGCATTGCCACTTCAAGTGATAATATCACATCCGTTCACGACATATATGCCAAGATCGGCTTCCATCGTCATTTCGGTTAGACCAGTAGTCTATTTCAGTGTGACAGATGACGTATTTTCCGTTCTTCGTTCCATTCACACAGCCACTGATACAAACCTTGATATTGATTTGAAGCATTGGATGTAGTAAAAGGTGCATGGAAGTTTTGGAAGTAAAAGGTGCAATTGAAGTTGCGTTTGCTTGATTTGGAGGTCTAACTACGGCAATAGCAAAATCTGCATTCTCATTGGAAAGGTTTGGATGCTGGTTAAAAATGTGTATGTGTACTTGGCTACTCTGTCCTGATGTGGTCATACAGTAGATTCGGCTGTCTTTTGAATAGAAGATTGCCCTCTTTTTCACTCGAAGAGGAACAGCACTTTTCTTGCCGGCTGTTTTAGTATTTACATTTGACAAGTAAAGATTTGATATATTGCTTTCCAAAGAATTTCCTTGCACACAATTCTTCAGAAATTGCTGTAAAAATCCAAGCCGCTCTGCCAAAGCAACATGATGGGAGCAGACACCATATTCTTTGTTTTTGAACATTAAGCTGTTATACTTTATTTTTCCGCTGCCATTTACCATCAATTCATATGGTCCTTTTTTTCTTAACGTCAGAACTTGAGACTTGGTAATGTTCCCCTACCCTCTCTCAATTTCCTGGCAAGTGGTATGAAACAATTGATCACGCTTCTTCTTTATTAACTTCTCTTGTTGCCTATAAAAGACATCTCTCTGCACTTTCTAAACCTCTCTGTACTTTCTAAATTAACCTCTCTGTACTTTCTAAATTCTTCCTTTAACCTGTAGCTGCCTTGTTGTTTGGAGGCAAGGAAAAAGTTATCTTCTTGGTCAACAATAAGTTCTTGCCAGCCCTGAATAAATTCGGGTAGACCTGTCACTTTTTAGTTTTGTAAAGATTAGATCATCATATGATTTACAGCTTTTGCTGCATTTGTTGTGAAAGCTACATCTTCAATGTTGAACTTTGAAAAAACACCCTTAATCATTGTTTTCTTAATGCCAGCTGATAAAAAATTTAAAATAGGCACCAAACTCAGGTGTCTTTGCAGGCTTTATGACTTGCTCCTCTGCATTCCACTAAAATTGTCAATGCCTGAAGAGGTTCTTCAAATTTAATGCCATTTTAAGAAGAAAGGATGCCAGCATGGTTAATCAGTTCTAGGGTATTGGCAGCTCAAAAATATACTGCAAAAATCCATTCATTTCTTCACCACGAATACCCAAAGTTTGCAATTTTTTATTGCTATTTTGCTAAAATTGAGCCATACACTTTACATGTACAGGAGATGACAGAGCTAGGGACAGCCTTTTTGAGAGGTTTGGTTAATGGTTAGTGCCGATCACACGTGTTTCTTTTAGTTGAGGTCGTTCCTTTACCAATACTACACCTAACTGAGCAAATGGTCCAACAAACATGGGCTCATTTCCTACCCTTTTACATGTAAGCACGAGACTCTTGTAAGAAGAGATTGGTGTCACACAAAACGTTTTCACAATTGAATACTTTGAATAAACTTCTTATCTTCATTTTGGCTGCTAGTCATTACAAGCGCAGAGAGAATCACATCCTTTGTATGTTGTGGATGATTAGGATCTTTCGCTCTTCTCCGATTGGCATCATATGTCTGCTGTGTACCTCTTGGGAGGTCGCCTTCTGATTTTACCGAACAATCTTCGTCTTTTTCCTTGACTGTATTTGCAATGGCTCTTTTTGGATTATTTGTCTTAAGATGTTCTTTATGCTCTTTAAAGTGCTTATGCAACCAAATTTTCAACCTCGATTCTATTTGCCATCAGCCTATGGTCGGTGATCGAATTGTAGGAGAGAGGGCAGCAGTGCGTGACAAATCAGTTGTCATTAGAACGGGCGATGAACAGAGACAAAAATTTTTTCTCTTGGATAATTCAAAGTCAATAGATGATTTGATGTTTTCATGGTTTTCATAAGAAAAGCAGCCAACTAGAAAGGAAACAAAGGATAAGTATTCTATAGTTTTATTTATTATTTGCGTAATTTATTTTAAAATGGCAGGAAAAGAAGGAGACACGCAACTTAGATCTGGCAGTGATGATGATGAAAGCGTGGCTCTGACCAAAAGCAAAAGAGATAGGCCAATACCTACCGAAACTTTATCGTTGTCTAATGAACAAGTTTTTGCAGCTCTATCGTCCATGCAAGCTAGCATGATTAAGAGCAACCAACTTGTTGGCAGGTTGTTCGCAGAAAAATGAAGCAAAGCGAGAAAACGAAAAAGAGTTGCAAGTTCGGTTTCGTCCTTGTCAGAGTCAGGCTCTTCATCGTCATCATCAGAATCTCGGAGTTATTCGTCGGACTCGGAGTCTGAACAAAGTCACAAAAAGGCTCGTAAATCTTCTACTAAAAGTAAAAAGTCTTTCGTGAAGACAACAAGTCCTCTGAGAAGGATAAACATGTCTCTGAGAAGGCCCGAATCGCCTCTGAGAAGGCCCAAATTGCCTCTGAAAAGGCCAAAATTGCTTCTGAGAAAGCCAAAACAGCTTCTGAGAAGGCCAAAATTGCCTCTGAGAAGGCCAAGAAAGCTCCAGAAAGGATAATTTCTGATGACGATGCAATTAGCATTTCAGTATATTCTGATATTGATGAAAATGAGTCAGAAACAGTTTTGGATGAAATTGAAAAGGAAATGTCCAAATCTGATAAACTAGGGCCTAAAGTTTCGGATAAAGTAGCAAAAATTATCAACTTACAATACTCCGAAGAAATTTCTAAAGAAAGGCTAGAACATCTGGTTGAGAAACATAAAATCCCAGAAAATTGTGGCAATATGACTGTCCCTCGAATGGATGATTACATCTGGGGAAAACTTTCAACCCAAAATAAAAAACGGGATTTAAGCATAGTTAAATTACAAGGACTGCTGATGCAGGCACAGGCTTCAGTTGTACAGACAATAGACAACCTAAATTCTGGTAATTTTGATAAGAAAACTGCAATAAAAGGTCTAACCGAATCATCGGCTTTAATGGCCCATGTAAACAAAGAGTTTTCTTACAAAAGACGTGATGCAATCAGACCTCTCCTCAGTGAAAACTTTAAGGAGGCCTGTTCCAGATCTAATAAAATTACAAAAACTCTGTTTGGAGAAGATATAAATAAAACCGTTCAAAATATCTCATCCACCAACAAAGTTATGGCCAACTTTAACTCTAAGCAAAAATATAATGATCATCATAAACCAAGGTTTTCACATGGTAGGGGTCATTTTTTACCGAACAGGGGGAGGGCAGCATATCCTCCCCGAAGAAACGGCAATTATGCACAAAACAATTCAAAAAATCAATTCCAACCCTCCAAGAAGAAATTCTACAAGAATTAGAGGAAATTAAAACCAAGGTAAATCATTATGAGGCATTAACATTATTAGAAAAACTAATGAAATTGCTGCACCAGTATGAAAAAACATTTACTGCAGGACAATTGTCTCTATATATTGAAAATTGGAAAGAGATAACATCAGATACAGAGATTTTACAAACTATTCAAGGCGATATTATTTCATTTCTTTCTACTCCCATGCAGGTTAATTATTCATATAATGGTATTAAATCGTCACAACATGATGCAATATACAATATTATTGTTGAATTAATTAAGAAAGGTGTCTTGATTAGATGCCAACGTCAACCAGGGGATTTTATATCTCCAATTTTCACTGTTTCAAAAAGGATGGTAATTTAAGATTGATTTTGAATCTGAAAAAATTAAATTAAAATGTGGTATACAATCATTACATATTTACCATTTTAAAACTGGTCAGGAAGGATTGCTGGATGACTTCTATAGATCTAAAAGATGCTTACTACAGTGTAAAAGTTTCTGAACATCATCAAAAATTTCTCAAATTCTATTATAAAAATTCTTATTACAAATTTACTTGTTTTCCAAATGGATTATCTTCATGCCCAAGAAAATTTACAAAAATATTCAAACCCATTTTAGCAAAATTGAGACTTGAAGGGCACATAGTCTCTTGTTATATTGATGACTTGTACACACAAGGAGATACGTTTCAACAATGCCTTTTAAGCACCATTGAAACTGGTTTAATCCTCACTAAACTAGGATTTGTCATTCACCCAGAAAAATCTGTTTTAATCCCCCAACAAACCATAACAATGTTAGGTTTCATCATTGATTCAGTTTCAATGATAGTCACCCTTACAGAGGAGAAGACATTTAAGATAAAAGAATTAATTAAACATGTTCTTGATTTACAAGGAAAGTTAAAAATTAGGGATGGTGCTAGAATTATAGGTCATATTGTATCAAGCTTTCCTGCTTCTAAATTTGGTAGACTCTTCTATCGAAATTTAGAAAAAGACAAATCTAATGCACTAAAAATATCCAAAGGGAATTTTGAAGCTTTCATGACTTTTTCACAAAAAGGGAAAGATGAACTAAATTGGTGGTTTACTAACATTGATACCATGTCAAATGATATTCTTATACCGCCTGTGGAAATAACTCTGTATTCAGATGCATCAAAAACCGGTTGGGGAGCAGTGCTAGATAGTAAATCCACGGGTGGGAACTGGCATAAAGATGAGTCAATAGAACATATTAATGTTTTGGAGTTGAAAGCCGTTTATTTTGCTTTAAGATCTTTTATATCTGACATATCTGATAGGCATATTAAAATTATGGTTGATAATATGGTAGCTGTTCACATAATAAATAATATGGGTACCAGTCGGAGTGATGCATGTAATTCAGTTTGTTTAAAAATTTGGAAATTTTGTATTAAAAATCAAATTTGGCTTACAGCTGCTCATGTGCCAGGGTCTCAGAATATTATTGCTGATAAAGAATCTAGAATATTGCACATTGACATGGAATGGAAGTTAGACCCAGAAGTTTTGCATAACTCTTTACAAATTCTTAATTTCCAACCAACAATAGATTTATTTGCATCACGTTTGAATAGCCAATTTTCTAGATACTGCTCATACAGGTCTGATCCAGAAGCATCTCATATTGATGCATTCTCTATATCCTGGAAAGAATTAAAATTTTATTCCTTTCCTCCATTTAGCTGTCTTCTGTCTGCTCTTCAGAAAATCAACCAGGAATCTGCCACAGGCATCCTTGTGGTCCCAAATTGGCCAACACAACCGTGGTACCCTCTCTTGATGAAAATGCTGATCAAAGATCCAGTAATTCTGAAGCCGAAGAAGAAATTGCTGTTCTTACCAGCAGACCCAGACAAGATTCATCCCCTGCAAAAGAAGCTGGAACTTCTGGTATGTCTATTGTCAGGCATAAAATGGAGGAACTGGGACTATCGGAACGAACAGTGGAAGTAATAATGGCGTCTTGGCGTGATAGTACCAAAAGACAGTATAAGGTATTCCTGAATAAGTGGCTGGAATATGCTAAGAAGGTTATGTGTGATATAATCACACCCCCGCTGACTGTTGTTTTAGATTTCCTAACCGATCTGTTTGACTCTGGTCTTTCATACAGCTCTATTAACACAGCCAGAAGTGCTTTATCACAAATTTTGGTGATTGGAAATGGCTTTATAGCATTTGGGCAACTGCCTTTGGTAAAACGCTTTATGAGAGGTATATTTCAAACTCGCCCATCTTTTCCTCGATATCAATCCGTGTGGAGTATCTCTACAGTGTTCGATTTCATGAAAAATCAACCCCCAGTATTTGATCTTCATCTGAAAGACCTTTCTACAAGACTTGTTTTCTTATTACTGATTACAAGTGCTCAAAGGGTTCAAACTATTAAATGTTTATCTTTAGATCATATGAGCATTGGCCCTGAGGAATATATTTTCCAAATTTCAGAAAAATTAAAACATACACGGCCAGGTAAGCATTTGCCTCCAATCAAGTATAAAGCATACCTTATAAATCCTAAATTATGTGTGGTCTCACATTTGAAGGAATATCTAAAGAGAACAGAATCTCTTCGTTCTTCATATTCACAGTTACTAATTAGCTTTAGAAAGCCACATAAACCAGTAACTACCCAAACAATTTCCAGATGGTGTAAAACATTTTTACATAAAGCCGGTATTGACACAAACGTTTTTAATACCCATAGTACAAGAACTGCATCAACATCTGCATTGGCAAAATTGGTGGACATAAACAAGTTCTTGGAAGCTGCAGGCTGGTCGAATGAGAGGACTTTTCAAACATATTATAATAAGGATATTTTGAGTAGCTTTAATATTGGAGATTGTCTACTTAATAATTATGATGGTTAATATTTATATTGAACAAAGAGTAATATGATTACTTCTTTATATGAAATATCTCATTATTGCTATTTGGGCATCAGAGAGGCTCTAAAATCTCGTACAATTCGATCACCGACCGTAGGCTGATGGCAAATAGAATTTGAAGGTTAAACGAGACTTACCTGTAAGTTGAAGTTTGACCAGAATTCTATATTGCCATCAGCCAGGGAGTGAGAGAATTGTACGCCCATCCTCTTTGTATATACCCCCACCCCAATTCTCTCACATCCTCTCACATGCCCAAATTATTTAAAGTCTGATTTGTCGTGCAGTGCTGCTCTCTCTCGTACAATTCTCTCACTCCCTGGCT
>JAYJMH010040210.1:0-15242 GCA_036873815.1 Phacellophora camtschatica | reverse complement strand
AAAAGCTTTACTCTGGCTGACGCTTTTTTGTACACATTTTCAAAATGTTGATGTAGGTTCAGATGGTTATCCAAATCCACACCTAGGTACTTGTATGATTTTGTCTCGTGAATAGTTTGATTGTAGATTTTGATGTCCACTTTTGGATGTTTGGACAACTTTTGATATGATCCATATAGCACAAATTTAGTTTTACCTTTTTTCAAGTTGATGATGATTTCAAGTTATTTTCATCAAGCCAGTCTACAACTTTTTGCAGTTCACTGTTAAGTAAATGTTCAATTTTATTTGAGTTCTTTCTTGTACAATATAATACAGTATCGTCGGCATATAAAATAATGCCAGCATCAGTGAGCGGAATATTGATTTCATTGATTATCAGCCCAAAAAGAAGCCCCAGGATGGATCCTTGTGGGACACCACTTGTAACATTTTCTTTGCATGAGCTGGTGTTATCAAAAATTACTTTTTGTATCCTATTATAGAGATAATCACCTATCCATTAAATATTAGATCTTTAGTCAACTACTTTTGATTTACAGAAAGCGGACAGATCTTGATCAAACGCATATAGCAAAGCATGAAATATCTGTCCTGAGTGTTGTTAATGTGATTCAAAGCATGGTTAACCCGTTTGATTGTGATCAGACAGCTTCTGCACTTGTCCAGTGGTGTATTGGCGTCTCAGGAAACTGCAAAAAGTCTTCTTGCTGCAGAAGAGATGGGAGAGAATTGTCTGGGAGCATTCTTAAAAGATAAAATTTTGTGCAACACACCTGGTATCTTTTCTCCTATCAAAAGGAACAACATCCGAACATTTTCTTAAGATGTGAGCAAACAAAGTATCAAAAGTCGCAAAGGGGAAGAATATGCTGTAAAAAGTGAGTCGTAATCTGTTTGCTCGCCTTCTATAGCACAAAGCAGAGAAGTGGATATTCAAGGATTGTTAACGTACTCTCTTGGTTAATGGATTATTTGTGAAAACAGCGGAGGCTAAGCTGCTCCATATTCTGGAGGGTAATGTTGATGATGTAGATACCACCGAGCAGCCCGTTTTTCGGGAAGAAGATATTATGATCGATGCAATGGCCCTCATACAGATGCTTCTCAAGCCACTCTCAACATTTTGGGCCTTGGCAGAAGCTGTTTTCAAACATTTAATGAATATAGCTAAGAGATGGGATGCAAAAAGAATTGATTTTGTTGCCGACACACACTCTGCAAAAAGTATAAGGAATGCCGAAAGAAAGAAAAGGGCATCTGTTGGAGTGCAAAAAACTCGATGAACAGAATGTGCCACGACAATGGAAAGAGTTTTTAAGCTGTGATGAAAACAAAGAGTTGTTGCTACAGTTTTTATGTCAGCATTGGCAGAAATATGAGTCAGCGGAGTTTTCATGCTTGGAAGTTTATGCAACTTACAAATCAAAATTCATTCACTTTTTTCCGTCTTCCGTTGTTTCAGAATTGGTCGTCAGCAGAGAGCTTGTCGAGTTGGAATACAGTCACGAAGAAGCTGACACTCGTTTAATTTTGCATGCCCACCATGCCGCCTAAATTTACAGCCAAGTCACGGTAAAGAGCCCAGACACTGACCGTTGAAAATGTGGGCTCCAGAATGGAATGCCGACGATACTGTATTATATTGTAATAAACAAAGTATATGTTTTTAAATTCAGATGATACGTTTTGATAAGAAATACAGAAATACGGAGGTGGCATCTAAAGTTGGTTTCATAAACATTTTGTGAGGCTATATACGATGGTGCTGAGAACGGTGGCCAAGACATTCATTTTCCCCTGACATTCATTGTCTTTGATTAACAAATTATTAGCAAATATTTTTGGACTTATTAATAGACTTTTTCCAATTGCCTATATGCTAGAATTCCTAACGCAATCACCCAGCGCCACTTGACGCAACCACCAGCTCCTGATTCGATGCTTGAATTTGTCAATTGCAAATGTAAAACTGGTTGCAATACACGCCGATGTTCTTGTTTCAATGATGGTTTGAAGTGTGCGGATGTTCGTGGATCAATGGCTGTTCTAACGCCATGTCTGAGGATGCAGATGTGGAGAATGAAAACGAATCTGATTTGGATGATTTTTATTCAGTCTCGTCGGATGATGACCATTAAGATTATTAGCTTTCAGATTGGCAGAACGACCCGTTTTTGTACAGTAAATTTAATTATGAACTTAATCCTAGAAAATGTCTTGATTATTCAAAAATGGTATATTTTACAACATCGTTTCTTATACAGTTTCTGCTCAGTATCATGTGCTTTTTTATAAAAACATTAGTTTTTTAATTTTGAATGAAATTCTAAAAATATTTATATTGTGACGTCATTAATGTTATTGGTCGCCATTTTGAAAAAACTGCAGGCTTCCTGAAGCGGGAACAAATGAATTTGTAATCAGACCAAAACGTATTCCCCAGGGGTGTCCAACGAAATCAATTTTTTTTAAATAGATAGCACCTCATAGCACATGGCCTACGAGAACGTCAGCTATTAGTGGAATCGATTGAAAAATGAGGGATTTCCCGTGGACAGTCGGTGCACTGTAGTATATATGCTTTTTGAACTCAAAAAAGTTGTACAACGCACTCTCCTGATCATCCTTCAATTCATATACGTTAAAGAAACAGCGAGCCATCTTTATTGCTTCAGTAAACTTCAATTCTCTCCAGATATATTCAACATTATCATCACTCGTATCACCGCTGCCACTCGCCGCCATCTTGAAAACGTGAAACTACTGCACGCAATTCAGTAATGTGCAACACTCGCTGATGCGCATACTCTAGTGGGGGAGATTTCCGCTGGTTCCTCTTCCCCGGAAACAGTAGAGGCTGCACGCAGGCTAGCCGTTGTTAGGACATACGCCAAGAGGTTGTTATCAGTAAAATGGTTCACATAATGCAGGTAGTCACCAAAGTGCTCAGAAAATGCCCATTTGAGAGCGAGAAACTCCGATTTTCCAGCATGAAGATTGTAATTTTCCTAAGCATGGGTCAGTGTCCTTGCGACGTAACCTATCACTCGTAATTTTCCGTACTGTAATTTTCCGTAACCTATCACTCGTAATTTTCCGTCATGTTTTTGATGAAGAACAACCCCTATTCCATGTGCATGTGTATGGAGAACAACTGGTTGCTCAAAATCTGGAAATGCCATTACAGGTGATGACATCAATTTATCAAGCTTTAGTTAACATCTTGATGCTTACTCTCTCAAACTATTTTGGTCTTTGAAGAATGATATCACATAATGACGGTAATATCTTAAAATTCCGAGGATCTGCCTTAGTTCTCCTACCGTTTTAGGCGGCTTTTCCTTCGTCTTTGCAAGGGCGGACACTTGGTCTGGATCTATGCGACAACCATCCTTGGAAAAATACTTCTCAAGAACTTTACTTCATTTGTTAAGAAGTCACATTTTCTTAATTTAAGCTTCACACCCTTCTGACCATGTCTCTGTAATGCTCTCTGACCATGTGGCCAATATCCAGTGGCCCAGTGCTCCTTGTATGAAATGGCTTAGACCTCTCGCCTTCTTCTCCTTCTAAAGATGGGAGATCTTCCTCTGCACCCAGATAAACAAGATTGTCTTGCTTCAATTAACCCTTTCTTCCACAGCCTTCTCTAATAACTCTCCCACATGATCTAAGATAGCAACTTTTTACAATTTATATTCGGGAACCTCCAAATTTTTCCCAAGAATCTTCAATTTATCTGAATCTTCAATTTATTCAATTTATATTATTCAACTATTATTTGGATACGGGAGAAATGTTTAACCAGATTTTTTAAAATTATTTCTGCGTCATTCTGACTGAGAAACTGACGTTCGAGGCATGCAACGTGTTTTTATCACACGCCACACCATTGTATTGTCTTGTAAAGCTCTATCGTTGAAGGTCAGGTGCAAGAACGCTGAAAGTACGATGAAACTATTAATTGGATACGGGAGAAATGTTTAACCAGATTTTTTATTTTTTCTGCGTTATTCTGACTGAGAAACTGACGTTCGCGGCATTGAAAGGGTTTTCAACACACGCCATACCCCATTTTAATGTCTTGTAAAGTTCTCTCGTTGAAAGTCGAAGCAAAAACGCTGAAAATACAATGTAACTATTAATTTGATACGAGAGAAATGTAGAATCTTTCTGCTTTATTTCGAATAGTTTTGAACGAAAACCTGATGCTCGACATGCTTGACGTGTTTTTCTCGCATTGCGAAATTTGGCTAAGTGCGTAGTTTTGTTTTATAAACTAGCCTATTTGTAACAAACTGGTAGCAAAAATGTTACTATGAGCTTGCAGGTGGATGAACCATGGAACCTTTTTGTGTTATTCTGACTAAAGACGTCAGTCAAAGTCTTGAAACATTTTGACGCATTACTACATCTTTTTTAATGTCTTGTGCAGGTGTCCTGCTTCGGTTTTTTCTTGAGAAGGGGCCATCGTCTACTATGGAAGTGGGGGCTAACACTATATGGTCTAAAAAGAAGACCTGAAATAAGTTTTGACCTACTTGGAGGATACACTCTCTAGCTTGTCTTCTTTAAAATTGATGGTCTAATCTTTTACTTTTTGACATAAGGAATTGCGAGGAATACTCTCTAGTCCGGAATACGTGCCCCCCTCCCCGCTTATTTGTTTTCCAGAATTTTTTTACTCTAGACATTTTTATTCCAATGAAGTTAATATTCATATTTGGAGCCAGGCATGGATTGGAGTCAATCATGTACATCTTGAACCTCGAGCCCAGGGCAATTTCATACAATACCCCTGGTATCTACCTGGCTGTTAAGGCTGTTACACGGTTTCATTGGCTTACGGGAAACAATGCACGGAAATCAGCATTCAACTAAATCTCAAGAGATTCCAAATTCGAATATGAAAAAGGATTAGCCAACAAACCAATGTAGAATTCGAAAAATGAATTCTTTTGATGCTCGCATAAATTTACACAACATTTCCAGGTAGGCACCAGGGTATTTCCTCTTAATGAAATAGCTCTGGGAATGAGGTTGGAACATCTAAAGTTTTGCTCCTGGCTGAAAAACCAAACTTATGAGCACCTCACGAGCTATAGAGTCCTTTAACTTTAACTTTGTGTAGACTGTTGGAAAAATAGTTTGGTATGAGTAATAGCTTCTGTTGCATATAGCAAGCGTCATTAGTTATTTTAGATTGCACAAGTGCAAGAAACTGCAAATATCTCAACCACAATTTTTGCATACTACAAGTGTGTTAAACGTTGTCTCGTACGATGAGATTCACAGACTGTGCCATAACACAAGTGCGGGATTGTGAATTAGTATAAGGACTAGGTAAGGCCAAGATAACATAAATTGTTTCCTTTCTGCACATCTTTATTTTATCTTTGTAAGACTTGACGTGCACGCAGTAAAACAGTATGCCAACATGTAAAGAAAGGTAAGTACTAAAAAGATTATTCGTTTATCAAAAAATTACTACAAATAAAACTCAACTATGAAGCCTGATTATGAAGTATAGCTGTCACTTTTAAAACGATTTTGGGTTCAGTTAAATATTTAATAAGAGTAGTTTTGTAATTAACTCTGAGTAGCAATGGATAATTTTGCAAGACAAACGATTCAGGTCTCTACGTCACAATGCGATATGTCGCCTTGATAAATAGTTTTTACGCTTTTGGACGCAACCAAGCAAATCGCACCAAATGAAACTACAAAATAATATTTTTCTGTGCTACTTTGGTTTGATTTAGTGCATTTGAAGGCGTGAATAACACTTTACTAAAAAGAAGATGAAATTAAGTTTTAAGTTTTTCACAATCTACAATTAGAAGTAACTTGAATTGATCTTTCAACAAGGACATAAGCAGTATTTGCTGTACCTATTTAGGCCACAAAAGGAAATGCCATTTCCTTGCGAATTTTCTATACACGGCGAAAATTGCCTTGACTTGGCTTTGTAACTAACTAACAATACGTGAGACTGAGCGGTCTAACGTACAATAGGCCGCAGTGTTTATTTTACCTGCTATCCTTTGTTTTGGAAGATAAAGAGAAAAGCGTAAACTTGAAATTAATGGCGAACAATTATGCAGCAATTGTGGCCGCCATGCACCTGCTATCCGCTTTTCAATCCCCCCGTATATCGATCTTGAATGTCGACCTCGCTAAAAGACTGACAAGTTTGCGAACAGGCCTGAGCAGTAGGCCACGGAAGAAACTGCGTTTTGTTTTCACTTTTCGTAAAAACTTTTAGTTGAGGAACGTTTCTTAAAAGTGTTCGAATAAACAGATAGAAATATTTGCACCAGTACGGAAGACGAGAAGAAAATGTCGATGGCTAGATTTGGTTGAACTTTGGAATACGAAACGGGCAGCTGATTTTGCGAATAAGAACATTTTCATCATATTTCCAACTATATATGATTGTGCAAGTCATGATTTCGTTCTGATAAGATCGCACTATTTGCGCGAGGCTGATTTAACGATGCCTGCTACCCAAACCAGACTGAACGAGCAACAGTTGTTTTACCTTGCAGCTAAGGCAAGGAACAATGCAGCGAAATCTGGAAATCTCTGGATCAAAGTGGTCGAAGGCAGCACCTCGAAATGGCACTACAGATACTTTGTTCTTCAAATGAACTTTCTGTTCGAGTTTGCTAGTCAAGAGGCAGCGAAACCAAGCAATGTTTTTTTGTTGGAACAATGTCATTTTGAAAGAACTGGCATGAAGAATATAAATGATCATGAACATCAGGTAAACTATTATATTTGTTGGCTGATTGATTAATTGATTGATTGATTGATTGATTGATTGATTGTTTGTCACACACTTTTTACTTTTATTGCTAACTTCTATTTACATCTTTTAAAAGCGATAAAAGCATTCATTGTATTGACTTCCAATTGCAGATTTTCTTGTAGTCGTTTGTAAGCCAAACCTTTTTGAGCAAAAGAGGTTTTGTTTGAACGAGTACGTTTCTTAATTAATTCGATTTTTTATTTTGTACATATAAAACTATTGTCTTTCCATCATGAAATTATTCTTTTAATGATGAACATTTTCTTTACGTTTTCTTTATGTGATAATATCATTGTTTATTTTTAATTCCACTAATAGAATTACCGTGGTGAATTGTAAGTCAAGACGTTTTTAGCAAAATTGATTTCACTTGTACAGGGATACTTCTTACTTAATTAATCAGTTGATTGTCAAAAATTTGCATTAAAATCAGTAGGAGATTTGTGTTAAGTTGTAAGTCAAGTCTTTGCCTGCAAAACTGATTTCATTTCTACTAGGATGCTTTTTACTTTGTTCAGCATTTACATTTGGATTAATTAATTGTCACACATTTGCATTAAAATAATTGAAACATTATGTTTACGTCTTCTTCATGTGATAATAGCATTCCTTATATGGACTTCCGGTACAAGATTTGCTGTAAGTTGCAAATCGATCTCTCAAGAAAAATTTATTTAATTTATACGATTACGCTGCCTATTTAATTCATCAGGTACGTTTTAAACCATTGAGTTGATTGGCACGCCTTTGCATTAAAATCATCGATACATTTTGTGAATTTCATTTTCTTATGATAATAGCATTATATCTACATCTAGTGCGAGATTTCTTGTAAGTTGTAAGTCAAGTCTTTGCAAGTAAAACCGATTTATTTGCATGAGGATACTTCCTACTTATTTAATCAATTGATTGTCACAAATTAGCAGGAGATCTGTTTAAGTTGTAAGTCAAGTTGTTTCCAGCAAAATGATCATATTTGTACGATTTGGTCTCAAAATCTGGCCTTTCTTAGCCGACCGCCACCATTAATCGTGGCTCCAATCACAGCGCTGCATTGTTGTTTCATGACAATTTTCTTGTCTGTGATTGGATTATTTTCATTACTATAAGATCGAAGCTTAATGTTTGCATTTTACGGACAACTAAACAACTATTGCTTTGCTTTTTGCTGTTGCACTTGAGTTCAGTCGGCAATTTTAGCTTCTTTTTTTGAGGAGGTTCATCAAAAAGGCCAATTCTTTCACTGGAATTCTTTGAGTCACATGTTAGAGCGATAGCGATAACTTCATTGATTGTATCAAGTCTAGATGGGAACAGCCACTTCATGCAAAGTGATTAATATTAAGAACACTTTTACAAAGCTTATATTGACAAAATTCACCAAATAAGTGTGAAAGGTATTGGAATACTTTTTTAATAGCTAGTTAACATTATATAACTATATGCTAACATCTGACTGGAATCATTGTGCAATAACTATACATTTGCAACACACAATAATTGAACCACGAGCAAAGATTGTAGTCAAATCGTTCGAGTCCATTAAATAGTTTTCATAAAATTTTCTTGCAAATGCTGATTTTGTAAAGATAAAAATAATGAATTATGTTTTTAAGTCCAGGAAAGGATTTCAGAAAAACATTAACAGACTTTCATTGGTTAGAAATTAACAGTATATTTCATTGATCCCTCGTTTTCATTTATCATTTTTTGAGCATTCTGCTTTTTAATGAATCTATTGCTGATAGGAAATTAAAACATCAATTGTTTGAAAGTTTTGTTACTATTTGCATAGAGGTTACTATTAAAATAATTTCTGCAACCAGTTTGCCAGATTACATACCGGGTGACCCAAAGAAGGGTTTTCCTCTTTGACAGGTCATATAAAATTAAGCGATTGACCAATTGAAGCTATTCCATTGTTTCAAAGCTGAAACTTTAACTTGGATATTTCCTATTTTTCGGGATTTTTCCCACATTTAAAATTGGTCCAATATGTGGGGCAAGGTCTTCATTATGCACAGTTTTAAGCAACCTTTCTCCCTCTGTGGAAGTATTTTAGAAGGAGGTTGGTACAATCTGGTACAGCCGAATATTTGGGGTTTGTTGGTTGCGAAAAAAGTGTGCATTTTAGCAAAGATTTCTCCCTCTGTGGGTGTATTTTTAGAAGGAGGTTTGTACAGTCTCGTACAGCTGAATATTTGGGGTTTGTTGGATGCGGAAAAAGTGGGAATTTTAGCAAACATTTCTCCCTCTGTGGGTGTATTTTTAGAAGGAGGTTTGTACAGTCTTGTACAGCCGATTACTTGGGGTTTGTTGGTTGTGGAAAAAATGAGCATTTTAGATAAACATTTCTGCAGATTATTTTCATGTTTGTGATGTTGAATCTGCTTGCTGCAACATCAATATGCTACATTTTGGTGCGCAAAGCAAAAAAGAATTTTGTGAAACAAAAGATTCAGCGCATAAAAATGTGACTTACGAATGGAAAGAATATATTTCACACCTATGAGTGCACTCAATCGAATAAAAATAAACGCATAGAGCAAAACTTTGCGGTTTTGAATGTTGTGGTTTTCTTGGTTTTTGTGAAATCTATAAGAGTGAAATCTATTCTTTAGGGTGATAAATTGCATTGTCGTTTTTAGAGCTGAATCTTTTGTTTTGCAAAAATCTTTCCTGCTCATCAAGTAGAAATACCCCCTGGTAGCTACCGAAGTTACGTCGATTTTGTGGCCGGATTATATTAATTTACGCAACATCAACAAAATAAGATAATTGATATTTAAATCCTATTTGAATGTTGCGCTTTCTTACTTTCTTAAATCTCATGTGATGTGAGTCAGTGAAGTGTTAAATGTTAATGCAAAATTTTATATTCTTTAATTAATTTTAAAAAGCGCTCAGGAAATTGAGATAGGCACCGTATGCATTTTCTTTTCAAATGTCCTAGGGCACGAGGTTGAAGTTGAGCATAATTCTGAGAAACGTGTCTTAAAACCGCCTACACAATGATAAAAACATAGACAGCACAACGTGTCTTGCACCTTACAACCGTGTAAACATTTGCTGTTCGTTCAATTGAAAAACGACTAATAACGTTTTTTGGAATGAGGAACTAAGATTCTTGCCTTGTTTGTATGGTTACCCAGCTTTCAAACGTCAGTCAGGCTATTGTAAGGCTTTCCAGAAGGCATTGGCGGGTTCAAAGGCTGTTTGTAATGCTTTGTTAACTTACATTATTGAGTCATCATAAAGTAATTAGTATTCATTTTATGTCAGAGACCGGGTGGCCCGAAACATATCCCACGTTTGCAAAGTTCCTGTTGAGGATGTTTAGTTTTGATGATCCCGTTCTTGCTCGAATTAGATATATGAAGCTTCAATTTATATTGTGATACCTTGTTTGCTAAAATCTACACAATAATCACTGAGTTATACTCAATGACAGAGTCCAGAAAAGTGATCAACCTTCCTCCGAGTGTAACATTTGATCTTTACAAACCTTCCTCGTTAGACAACCGAAATTAGGCGTGGTTTGGGTGTGGCGTCTAATTTTCTTTTGTTTTATCCAACCTTCTTCCTCCGGTCAGTGACCGTGCAACCGTAATGTTTTCCTGGCTCTGCTCAATGAAACCAAAAATAACGGATATCTGCTGCTGCAATCTGCTGAGAATGCAATTGTGGTTTTATGGAAATCCGTTAACGCTAGCTTTCATTTGGTATAGCTCAAGGATTACTTAGTTGATTTTAGCAAACAAAGTATCAAACGTTGAGTTTAAGCATCTTTCATCAACGTCAAGAAAAAACAAAATTATCAAAATTAACTCTCATCTATAGCAGCTTTGCAAACGTGAGAAAATTTGAATGGGCCTCCCATATGGAGCGGTGAAAAATAACGTGGTCGAGTGGATGATAAGATGTCAAATCTTCAAGAAGAGCTGAAAAAGTCTCGAAAAATAAAAAAGATTTGAAAGAAGCGAAAAATAAAAAAGATTTTGTAATCATCTCTTTAACAATTTCCAAAATAGAAGCGTCCATGTCAAATGTTTCATTGCATCGATGAATTAAATTTTGCAAATTAGCAACTCGAAAAAGCAGATGTTATAAATTTTGTGATAAATCATTGAGCAGTCGATTAGTTACTTCTTGAAGATGGTGTAATATAATAATATTGAAAACGCAGGACAAAATGAAAGAGACGATATTTCCAAACTGCAATAGTTGCATCGAAACGAAGTGAGGCCCCGCTTTGTCAAAGAACAAATGGAATTGAAAAAGAAATGAGCCCCCGCTTTGTTAAACCTTTGTCTTCTTCCATAGCATTGTCAATGTCGTCCACTTCTTTCAACACTTTATTTGATTTGTTGGAGACACCTTTTAGTTCCTCCTTGGCCACATGCCTATTTGATCACTCAACAGCAGCACTTCAAATTTGTGGTTCTGTTTATGTTTCCCTGCGTGTTTCTTTTGGTGTTTCTCTCCGTGTTTCTTTCGGGGGACGACATTTTGTCGTCGTTGCGATTTCAAAGCATGGTCGCAAAACTAGTCCTGGACTGCTCTTTGTCGTCGTCGCGATTTCAAACCGGGACCTGAATTTTGCGACCATGCTTTGTCAAAACGGAGCCTGAATTTTCTTGTAGTCCCCCCGAATTCTTTTTGACCCCCCCACCGCTCCATAGAGCTTACAGTACAATGGAGATTGACATCAAGCAGAGCTAGCCATCACAAAGAAATTCTGCTTGAATGTACTAGAAATGGAAAACTAATACATTCGCTGCGCAGGCAAGCAATAATGAGCTTACAATACAATGGAGATTGACATCAAGCAGAGCTAGCCATAGCCTCTGCGCAGTCATTTTTTTTGGTTATTACTAAAATCATTTTGAAAAACAGTAGTTCACATATCATAAATTGAATTTCAATCTTATTTTGTTGACTTGACAAGACACTATTGAGCATAACTACAGCCTGTATACCATAGAAACTTCTGACATTTTTGGGTTAAAATCAGTATGATTTTGTTATTACTTGGACAGACCTCCCCGTATGGAAAACTCTTCAGTGCCCCCCTGGGGTGAATAGCAGCTTGTTTTCTTCAGATTTGCTGAAGAATAAGCTGGTTTCTCTTATTTAAACTAAAGAAGTAAATAATGCCGCTGTGCACACTAACCTAATTCACAATTGCGCAGATATAAGCAAGCGCATACCTGCTTGAATATTAAATGAGCTGAAGAAGGGTAAGTCTGAAAGTACAAAGGTGAAAGGACAAAATCAAATTTCCAAAAGGTGAAGGTGCAAAATCGAGTTTCAGAAGATGGAGTTAAAGGCCATTCTGCTTATTTCTTCTTGCATTTGGGTCATTTCGATACATTCAGTTTTGGTAAGTTTCGATGTTAAGTTTTGAAAAACAGATAAACTATTTGTATTTCGCGTTTCTTTACGCCAAGAGTACTGGCGAGTCTAGCAAGAGTGTTTTTACAATGAACAAAAAGAACTAAATTTTACCCTTCTTATTCGGCGATAATTTTACGTTTCTTTTTATCTCTTCAAACCTTTCAAAGATTTGACAGCAGGTGCAAGAACACAAAATCTTTCTTTTAGGCCTAGTCTGCAATCTGTAAAACGTTAAAGATTTTGTAATTCCCTTTACAAACGCAACCAGCGCAGCAAGAGTCAGGTCAAAAAGTTTTAAGGGAAGTAAAGGTAAAGCTATGTTGTTGTATTTCAGGATTCTCTGTCAGTATTTTGTATTTTGAGGTTGTCACCTGTAGACAATTTTCTTGGTTGGTAAAAGGAGTGGGTGGGATGTAAGCGTGAAAATATTTGTTCATTTGTCAATTTGTTCTGGATGTTGAGAATAAAATTGACCTAGTTAGTAGTATGTGATGAATCGTTAGCGAGGAATTTGTGAGAATCAGTTTTTATACAGAATGTAGGGGTATAAGAATAAGGTAGTCAGACATAAGCGAGAATCCAGAAAAAGGCAATATTGTATTATGGATTTGGTACATTGAAAATTGTAGAGCAGGTTGCAAATATTTGGAAAGGCAACGATGACGGTGCTGCACGCCTGCACGCCTGCACGTGCGGATCTGTTTAAATGCTTGCAGCGATGCGGATTGAGTGTAAATACTATTAAGCTGTAACTATTCAGTTGAATTGATTTATAAACTATATTTCAACCTTGCATTCATGGCTTCTTCAGAGACCGTCATCTTTGCTCAACAGGGTGACTTTGTTGAAGCTGATGACGTGGCATAAATAAATTGTTGATAAATTGTTGAAGCTGATGACGTGGCATAAATGTGGCACAAACCATGCCCGTCAATAAATATTTTTGTTATATTGGTTCAAGGGAAAAGACCTTGGTTTTGTTCAGTGATAAGTTCTTTCTTGTTGACCAATGAAAAGGTATGCGTAACTAGGTCCAAATTTGCTGCCCATGTAACTCAATGATTCATTTGTGCTGAGAACTAATTCTGGAAGCCAAATAAGTGTAGTGGTAGGAGCAGTAATGTAGGAAAAAATAACAAGGGGGGGATGAGCCCCCCTTAGCCCCCTAGCTCTACAGCACTGGGAAGGAGTCTGTTAGAATAGAACAACGCGAAAGTATCTAAGTGAAAGGGAAGGTTAAATGGATTGGCTGCAAAGGCATACTTGAGAATTCAGGTTTCTCCACAGGAATTGCCAAATGCAGGTATGAAATAAAGAGAAAATATACTCGAATAAAAAGAAAAGCTTTTGAATGGAAAATTTTTTCGAAAATCTTTCGCAATTCCTGTGCTTTCGAAGCAAGTTGAAATATAATAATGGTCAAATATTGATTATCATTCACCAACGCCGTTGGAAGCTGTTCCAGATTAGGGGGGAGGGGGCTTATTGTTGTCAAATCAATAGAGAAAAAATGTTTAATTAATCAATTATTTTAAATAACCATTTTTCTTGAAATTATTGGGGGGGGGGAGGGCTACGACCCGACAACACTGTTCACGTAAATGACATATGTGCTCGTCCATTGAAATTGGCGAGGGATATTATACTCTCCAAAATATACAACTTTGAGAAAACCAGATAATTATAGATAAGCTATCTCGAACTTTCGCGGGAAATTAAAATCCGTTCGAGATAGAGAATGTTTGAATTAACGGGCAGTATTTCACAAGAAAGCCAGCGAGGGGAGATACAAATTTGTTCGAGATAACGAACACTTGAGATAATGGGAGGTCGAAATATTAAATGTGAACTGTAGAATATAATTAAACAAATCTCCGTTTCGGAGCAGTAACTATGCACCTAAATAGCAGTAGAGGGGAGTTGCAATTTCGAATAGTCTCATTTTTAGCCAAAAGCAATGCTAGGACCTTATATTATTAGCCAATTTCGAAAAGCCTAAAATGAAACTGTATAACCTTATCGTTAAAGCCTAGAAGCTAAAAGTTTCAAAAGGTCTAGTTTTCAGCCAAATCTCAAAAGCCAAAAACCTTTCCATTTTTGCCCAAAACGTACAATTTCAAAAAACCACGTTATAAACCAAAAGCAAGGCTATAACGTTACCAATTTAGAAAAAAATACCAAATTTGAAAAGGCAATATTTTCAGATTTCAAAAGAAAATGTAAACTTCTATTGCTCAAAATATTATTACATGCCATGACGATATCATTTAACAAGCAGAGCAGCGCCAGTAAGCGCACCCAAATAATAGTTTGACTTCTAGGGAACAAGGAAACAATGGAAGTGCTTTTCGAGTTTCGGTGAACTTTCCTGGCATAATTTGAGGGAACTTTTAAAAATCATGTGAAAATTTTTCTCGGAACTAGCGAAAGCTGGGAAGGCCTCACTTCTCCAAGATTCAATTTTTGTTCCAAATCATCAATCAAAGTCTATAATTCAATATCAAAATGTGTTTCCTCTGGATGTGTCAAGTAATATTTGGTTTTGCAATATGATTATATCTTTTGTTGTCAAGGGAGTGTCAAGATTTAAACAGTTCTCATCAAATTAAATATTCCTGAAATTGGAATATGGTAGCACTCTCGAGAAAACAATTGCTTAATTTCTTGTTTTAACCAACATTTTTCTTGAAACAAGAATATACCAATTCTTGTCAAGATAATAAAACAGTTCTCATCAAGACAAATATTTATTGAAATAAGACCATAGAAATTCTTACCTGGAAAATAATTGCTAAACTTTTTGTTGCAAGTAATATTTTTCTTGAAACAAGAATATACCAATTCTTGTTAAGATATGTCAATAGTAAAACAGTTCTCGCCAAGACAACTATTTCCTCTTTCCTCTTTCCTCTTTCCTCTTTCCTCTTTCCTCTTTCCTCTTTCCTCTTTCCTCGTTCCTCTTTCCTCTTTCCTCTTTCCTCTTTCCTCTTTCCTCTTTCCTCTTTCCTCTTTCCTCTTTCCTCTTTCCTCT
>JAYJMH010040209.1:0-39054 GCA_036873815.1 Phacellophora camtschatica | reverse complement strand
TCACATAGCAAATTCTTACCCAAAATTATCGGATGGACCCCCCCGTATATAAAAAGTTCGAGTGACCCCCCTGGGAGCTCAACAAAACTAAAAACCATTATTCGTGCTTCCTGACACTAAATAGTTTGCACTTCCATATGCTGCGTGACAGAGGGAGTATCTTACGTTATTGTGAGAAACAAGTTCAAGATCAAGTTCTAATAATTATTCTAAAATTCTCCCATCCCTATTTTCTTTTGACTTTTATAAGAGCAATCATTGCATCTATTGGTGACTCTTCATATTCGATTGGTTAAGCAACTGTTAAGCAACTTTGAGACCTGAAATTTTTCTGAAGTTACTTACTGGAAAAAATAGGTGTATTGATTAACATGCAAGTATCTACGTATGGTATAAAGCAATCGAGTGAGCTTCTTGGTCGAGACATTATTGACATTACAACCAGAGAAGTAGGAATTTGGGGCACGTGCCCCTAGTGCCCCCCCACCTTTTGCAAACATGGAAAAAGGGACCTCAAAATCGAAAAATGTGCCCTTTTTCACGTGAAAAATTGAAAAATACCCTTTTTATACGAAAAAAATTGAAATGTGCCCTTCCATAATCACAAACTTTTTTTAAAGCGTTCCTTTCAGTTCCCAACAAATAGATTAAAGGCCCTTTTTCTCGAAGATTAATAACAAAGTCTAATTGTTACAATTTTGAAAATATTTGTCACAAGAAAGTGCATTTTTCAATGTTAAAAAAATTAACAAAATCACACTCTTCTTTAAAAAGTTCCCTTTACTTATTCTCAAAAAGTTAAAAGAAGAGCCTTTTAAAAAAATGCCGTCAAAAAACTGTTGTCTGTGGTCAATGCGTAGAGAAAGTCTTTGGCTATTTCAGATGGATCACGGAGAAGGTTTGGTCAATTTTGTGCAGTTCTTGTTAATGCTCAGAATTTCTATTTTCTAATTTCTTGAAATAAGTTGAAAAAATGTAGGGGAAAAGAAAATTTATATTTTTTTTGGAAGAATTTCTTTATTAATTTTCACGCTATTTTCCCATCCGCCTTAGATATGTATACGCCATGATAAAACTTTGTGCCCCCCCCCCCCCCACTATTCAAATGCTTCCTACATCTCTGTTCACAACATTTGTGTAGATAGATCCTAGCTGCCTGCACAATCCTCTGATGTAACTATGAGTTAGTTAAATAGCAAAATAATGACAAGCGACGTGAGAATTCTCATTTTTGCTGTAGGCACTTGCAATTTGCAATTTGCAAATAACACCCCCCAACGCCCCAACTGCAATGCTCACGTCACGACCAATGGCCGTTTGATTTATCAAGACTTTTCTGAATCATAAAAATGGGCAATGATCATAATTTCTTAGAGTAAGGCCTGACTATGTCATGAATATTCCTGACAATGGAGACCAGAAGCCTTGAGTCATGCGCCTAGACTCAAGAGCCTTTGGGCCCAGGAGCCATATATTTTTTGGGTCACAACTTTCAAATTGTTTTAGTGGTTGAAATTTCCAAGTGCTGAATTTAGGACATTAAAAAAATTGAAAGAAATCTTGAGAATGTTTATGATAACAAGGAATTTTAGATCATGGGCGTCGTGAACAAGTTTGCAGGGCTGTTAGAAAACCTGCCCCAATTTTTAAATCTCAATAATTTCTCAAATTCGATTGATTGTATTTAATGCTATTATCAGTCAATTTTCATTTTCTGTAGTTTGGAAATTAAAGTAACGAAACAATACTTGCGAGAATCTTCAACAGAGTGCCTGATTATTGGAGGATTATTGAATTAACCAAAACAACCTACACCACACTAGTTTTGGCTTACGTTCACTGACCTTCATTTACCACCAAATAAGATATTATATACAATGTCCGTCATGTTCTAACTACCCACAGCCAAAGATCTAAACATTTTCTAACTTGCATTTGTAGGTTTATTCAAATTTATACCATAAAACTTAAATTTTACTGTCATGTGGCAGTAGTCAGCCGAGTGAAATATATACGATATAAAGGGTAAAAGATCTGGCTCGGAAAGTTTGATATCTTAATAGGATTGCATCCGCTTCACATTGATGACATTTGAACTAACTTAATCTGAGCAGTGGTTTAATTGTTAAAGAGAATCTTGTTTGAAATCGAGGTCATCATTTACATGATGAAGACCGAGATGAAATTTTTTTTATATATAGGTTAGTTGGTTCTGAAGTGTTTGCGCTCAATAGTTATCATATCAGTTAATGTCTATGTTATCCATGTTCATAAATTTATTGGCAGTTCCGCACCAGAAGCATGGGCTAGAGTAAAAAAAATTTAACCACCTTTTCAAGATTGAACAAACGGTGTTTTCTGAGTTTCATGCACATATTTATATTTAACTACGCAGTTTAACGGAAAGAACATTTCTGGAAGCTCCTCTTTTCTAGCTGCAGAAACAACATAGATTTTACTAATTTATGTCATTTTCGAAGTTAAACTTCCCGGGTATCTTGCTCATTTTCCCAGCTCGAGCTTTTCCGTCAGTATTTATTTTTGCAATCTTGAACATTCCTTATTTTTTCACCTCCCTCATTGACCTGTCAATAGTGTTTCCAGCCCTTTCAATAGTGTTTCCAGAGTCTGTTTTTTTGTGTGAAAGAAACGCTTTGTGAAGAAAACCCGTATAGAAAAAGCTTTGGGTCATACATGATTAATTTTTGAAAAGTAACGTGATTTGTTAGAATTTATTTTAATTTTTTGTATCATAGAGAGAGATAATAGCTATATAATCTCGAAGCAGAATTCATTATCTTTATGTTAATATGCAGTTCGTACCTTTTTAAATTGTTCTTCAGTTTTTAACACATTTTCTGGGTAGTGGCCTATTTTAAACTCATAATAAAATATTAAGTTATAAATGTAAAGTTACATGAATATTGAAACAGACAAAAACGACGTTTTGGGCTTTACCCGTTATCAAATAAATTATCAATTATCTAGACACGTAATTGAATACTCTTGATAACAGGTCAATCCCCAAACGTCGTTTTTTTTCAATTTCAATATTCATGTAGACTTGTTTCAAGTCTAATATTCATGGAACTTATGACTTTATATTTTATTACCTACTATTTGAAGTCACTTTTATTAACTACTATTTGATATCAAAAGTAAATATTTTCCAAAAATGCATTTCATTATTTTTTCCCCTTTCCTCGTGGTAAGAATCGGGGTTAGAGATATATTCTAAAGGGTATTTGCTAAAATTAATCTGAATTTTTATAGCAGAATTATTTTATAAGATAGGAAATGGAAAGTTAAAAAGCTTTCAAAAATTTCTCAGCGTACAATCACAACAACATATTTTTATCCTTCAATGACACATAACTAGCTACTATGGGTAACTAGGTTTTCATTTTTCATTCTTTGAAAAAAAAAATTATTTTGTTGAAGCAGCAGTATTGTTTCTGTATTTATATTGCCTCATATCAATAAATGACCTATTGTATAAATATCCATATTCATGATTTATTCCTTTCGTTTTAATTATATACCTCTCTTCCGAGGACTCTACAACCTGGCTTTTCGGGGGTAGATTATAGACGATGTCTTCCGTGAAAGTTATAAATTTTAAGATGCGAAACATTCGACGAAATTGTTTTCATGATCCGTGAACAGGCCCCCTTTTTATATCAAGGGGGTGGAATAGAGGTCTAAATCTCCCTTTGAAATTTGGCGATTTCTCCGTTTTCCTATAAAAATTTACATTTTCTCCCTTCGCCCACGGACTTCTTAATCTCCCTTCATCTCAATACCTGGTCTGGTTTTTATTCATTTTCTTTCAAACATCCAACTAAAAACACAGGTTCTCTTATAAGAAATTCGTTCATATGAATCAAGTATGAAGTTTTGCAAAAATGTTGAGATGTATTGCTTTGCATTGCCAATTTTGTCAGAGGCAAATCCATTATAGGCTTGGCCTATTGACAAACCATTAACGTTGTAGGCACATACACAAAGACGTAGGAAGCATTTGAATATTTGGGGGGGGGGGTGGGCATAAGATTTGAATGGCACTTTGAACACACCCAATTCTTTTATGACTACGCCTGAAACACCGCTCCCTCATTTCTGCTTGTAGGGATGATATTTACATGAGCAAACGGCTACATCAAACATTGCAACCTATTTTTCGAAATAATATAACGAATATAACATTAATATCCTAAAATAATGAATGTGTATTCAAATTGAAATGACACTCTCATGATAGTTTAATACCTAGACTCTAGAATATATATCATTCAGTACAGAAAGGCCAATAAGTTTCTTTCTTGATTAATCTCTCTGCTTTCAAAGCACCAATACCAACAAACAAGGTATCTATGTTCAATTAAACCATCAACGATTTGAAAATGATAAGACATAGATTGAAGCTCTATTTTTATCGTTAGGCCCAACTAAATCTGTTTTTCCTTTTGGGACACGCGGCATTTAAAAGGAAATTGCCGATAGGTCTCTTAGGTGGATTTTTTATCCTCTTCCTTGTCATGTGACTACATCTGTGATCAACATCACAGATTGACTACATCTGTGATCTACATCCTGTGGCTACATCTGTGATCTAGCTACGATGATTTGAAAATCTTCCCTTATCCATTCATTCATTATATATCATACCTGGGTCCTAAGTTATGGAATCAACTATATTCAGGCCTCAAACCCCCAAGCAACATAAATACTTTTAAGCATAAAAGTTACAGAAAGAAGAGGACACTATTTACCATTAACATCTCTAAAACATTTTATGTACGGTATAATTACAAACGTTAACATTTATTTCCCCTTCATCGGCCACCTCTTAGGGGACCATTATGGAATCAAGATCGTTTTAATCTTCTAATGCTTTCCCTGCCACTAATTGATTTTAAATAGGTAGGTAGGGATGTATAATTTTAAAAACGTGTTTCATTTGTTTTTTACGAATTGCGTAATAAAGTATCCATTTATTGAACTTTTTGAATTGTAATTTTTTAATTTTAGTAGCATAAAGTACTTACTTACTTACTCACTAGATAAATAAATGAATATTTGAATAAATTTGCTGCCTTGGCTCTTATATAAAAAATAGACTTAATGTTAACTTTTTGATATCGCAGTTAGAATATCGTAATAGCAGAAATAGGCGCAGCTTCTTCTACCAATATATAATGAAAAGGCTTAGGAGGCTTCTATAATATAATAATATAATATAATATAATATAATATATAATATTGATTTCTACCTATATCACCCACCAACGTCGAATTCTTGTTCGAGAAACGTTGGCTGCAACGTTAACTGATTCACGTAGCCAGTCTAATTTAGCTTTACCTTTCCAGACATTCCTTTGAAGGTATGTATTAAGAAAGCTAACAGGGGAAGAATAATTTACCAAAAAAAACATTTATTATGGCAAATAAATAATAATTTAATCCAAAAATAAAATTTAATCCATAAAATACATTTGGGTCCCCTGTGCGTGGAGAGCCACAACGATATTGCCTCAAAAGACCGAGAGGAGCTCAACAATATTCTGTTGAAAGGAGGTTGCAATGACGAACATGGCAATCAGGATAAGGATTCAGCTTTCATACAAGTAATTCATGTCCATATTATCACCTTAATGCGAACAGTCTTCCCTAATCTGGTGCGTCTAAAAGAGAACAAACGGGGGCTACCCTTGGATTCCTGGCCATGTCATGTTTAAAGAAAAGACAAATGATCTCAAATTTCCGACACAAAATCGTTCTGATAATTCTTTCCTTTACAATGGTAACACTACAAGGCAACTGCAACAACCATCTATTTCTGCATTGCAAACCACTCCAACAGGGTTGATTGATTGATTGATTGATTGATTACATAGTTTCTAGGCAACAACATATGCCAGTCCTTCCTCCCACGTCTCAGCACAAGGAGGGAAATTTCTAAATCTAACACATACCTCCAGTTGGTGATTGTACTAATTAGAAATTCGAAACCTGAGAACAATACAATAGAATGGTGGCTTTTGGTGGCCAATTTTGGCACCCTGTACACTATCAAGCTCTTCTATACGGTTTAAAACGGAATAATGTATAACACCAAAATATTTCGAGTCCTTTAAAATATAATGGGCAATCAAATGTTTTAATTTTTGTTCTGAATTTCATCAAGTGACTATTATAACACCATATTTGTCGAATAGGAATTCAACACAACACGCATGAGGGATCGAGGTTGCACAACATGGCGGCCAGTAGAAATGTGTTTAAAGTGCCAAGAAGAAAAAGAATAAATGACGAATTGCAGGACTTACCAAAGTTCCGATTACTCTAAAAATAAAAAACCGACAATTTCTATAGAAAATAGTAGAAAAAGTGATAAAATCATTGTAGGAAAAAATGAAAACATTATTGTAGAAAACAAAAAAGTATGATAACACGAATGATGTGCCACCATAGTGGCCAAAGGCTATAAAGACAAAGATTGGAGCCGACAAATCTACACGTTTCACATCGAGTAACCTAAGAACTGATATCAAATGTCGATGAAAATAAGATATTCTTTCCCAATCGATTTCAAAATGAAGCAGTCGTGTGGCATTTCAAATAACGTATTTGTTTGGCTTATCATTGTTTTTGCTTCAAAGCAGTGCGGAGGAAACTGTGTGCCTAAAGTCAATTCAAATACGTGCATTTTGACAAAGTCATTGCCAGAAAAAGTTGGACGTTGCTACGTTAAGGGTTGCCGGGATGGAACATTCATGCCTTCAGTTGGAAACGGATACATAGCCACAGTTATCATGAGTGATGAAATACATGCAGCTGGAATTTACAATGGAAAAGCTTATGTCAAACCACGTTATGGATGGCCCGTTTATTACTACCAACACACTCATCGCGCCCGCATCCCGTCATCAGTTGCAATAAATTTTACCGTTATGGATAGCGTTGGAGAGAATACATACGCCTTAGATGTAGAAGAAGGAATTTACTATCGTTGGTATGTCAGCAAAGATGTCAATGCTACTCAACGAATCTTCGCACACAGGGCAATGAGGAATATCTTGGTTGTTGAATTTGAGGTAAACGTGGCAGCAGGAAAAACTGCAACTTTGTTGCTAAGTAGCAATTCCGGAAATGCAAGTAAGGATATCAATTTCAAAACTGTAAACACAAGCGTAAGCGTAGATCATATTATAGCAAATGCTAAAGTGGGGGAAATTAATGAAACAGAAACAGAGACGAGTCCAAGACCTACTGTTGCCATAGTATCTACCAACGTTCCATCAAACTTGTCTGTTACTGGTAGCAAGACATTTTCTTTCATAACGGCCATAAGTAGCTCACTGGACACAACAGACCCGCTTAAATCTGCCATTAGAAACTGGACTGTTGCTACCAACATTGGTCAATACTACTTGCTTTTTTTCCATAAAGTGGCCTGGAAGAGCATTTGGAAAAATGGAAGTATTTCTGTTGATGGAGATCTTAAGCTTAGTCAAGCAATATCAACAAGTTTATATTACATTTTGAGTTCAACAAGACATGATTGGATTTTTGGTCTAAGTCCGGGTGGGTTGCCTGGAGGAGAAGAGTATTTGGGTCATACATTCTGGGACCAAGACATGTGGATGTATCCGCCTATTCTTTTATTGCACAATTTACTTGGAAAAGCTTCAGTTGAATATCGGTTCCGGAGGCTTAATGCTGCTCAGATGATCGCCAAAAAATTCAATTATAAAGGTATATAATTACCCAACATAACATTTACGATATAATTGTTTATGTTACAAATCTACTAGGTTATCTATATCTACTAGTTTATCGTCTAGGTTACAAATCACATCGGGCCTCAATAGCATCCATTGTTTTTGACCGAATTTTATGTCTATCCCGAGTGGCAAATCATTTGCAAAATTTGTAGCTGTAGAAGAAATTACAGAATTTTTGTCATGACATTAATCCCTCTTTAGTGGAAACCGAAAACCGGAAACAATTTTTTCCCTGACGGAATTAAGCAATAAGGTTATTTTATTCGTGGCCTTTAATCATTTATGTCAAGTTAATCATTGTAGAGCCGAATGCGAATAAACGGTGTCTCAAATTACGTTTGCAGTGGAAATGGGATCAGTAAAATGTTTGCAGTTTGAGTTGTTTCTAAAATTTGTATTAGTGGAGATGGGCCCGTTACAAAACCATGACTAAATGTCTTAAACTATAGTATAATAAACTATAGTATAAAGATTATGCATGTTTCTACTGTTAAGTACTGAAGAAAAATGTTTTAATTTAACAAAGGTAATCTTTGCATGGACCAATCGAGGTGTTTGCTTGCGATTTTCCACTTTTACCAATTAGGTTGCTCTATTTACTGTTTTCTTTTTAGTGACGTCATGTCAGCATGTTCATATTGGGGATTACCATACAAAACCATTCATGCAGAATATGCAAAAAGCAAAAAAATAATTCCTTTTTAACTTTTTAATTGTACGTGTTTAGCAAGACTGGCGGGTTTGGAAACGTTGATTTTGGCCAAAAAATATCAAGATATTAATTTAAGTTTTTGGCTGATTTACTAAAACGAAATATTTTCTTCCTTTTCGCACATATTCTGTTCTATATCTCCGGCATTGCTCGTAATAATCAAACTGACGTCATTTCAGTTACCATTTTAGCTCGAAAAAATCAAACTTCTCGAAATGTTATATTTGGAAATGATCTGAATCCAGGCAGATATTATTCATATTTTAAAATGTTTTAACCGTTATTAATCCAAATATTCCGAATTGTTCTCTTTGAAGCTAAAATCTAAAGTCGGGCCTATAAATGAAGAACATAAAAAGACGAACTTTTTGTTAGTTAGCAATACTTTTTTCATAATTTATTACAGTTTGTATTTTTTCAACTTGTGAAATTACTAGAATGACATCGTTAAATGTCTTTTTTAAATAACTGTATCTTTAAATTACAACGATACAAATATGGATTAGAAACCACTTTTCTAAAACGTGTTTTTGAAACTAGCTAAAAATCAATATGGTGATTTCAATTTAAGACATATTTCCTTTCAAAATATTATCTATATTCTGAATAGTTTTATAATCTGAATAGTTTTATATAATTTGTTAAAAATTGGAATAATGTTGCATTGACTACATTTCCTTTTCCCAGAGTAGATGTATAAACTTTGATTATGCTGGGTGGATATGAAAGCGTGAAACGTTTGCTTACTTATACCTTGGGCATATAAAATATGACCTCAAATTTTCTAAGCGTTTTGGTGTTAGATTCATTTACAAATTTAAAATGTTGACAATAGATGTTGTCGATAAGGATGGGTTTGAAAGCAATAAATTCCCTATTGAATATTAAAAGTTTTAGCAAAAATTCGTAAATATGGGGTTATATATTTAAAATTGTCCTTAATGTGTTTGCTGGTTTGAAATAAAATAGAAAATTCATCCTGGGTATAATCAAAAATTTTAACATTAAGGATGATATCAAGGGATGAATTTACCTTTCACACAACTTATTTTTTGATTCATCAAATTTTTTTTTCGAGATAAGCTAAACCATATATTCTCTAATTTTGCATTATATCTGCACAAGGAATCTTTAAAATACAGAAATCGAATTCTGTATAATATCAAACGCTTACCATTTTTTACTCACCCGATATATTTACACTCTTTTTATTGAAACAAGCTATTGTCACCATGGTGGCATTCCTGAACATCTGTTTTCACAATGTAAACATATGGCTACAAACGTAACGACACATTTAAATTTTTGTTGATTTCATTTTTTGAACATATCTAAGTATTCTACATCTTTTATAATCTAAGTATTCTTCACCTATAGGCGTAAACACAAACTGAAGTAAGTAACTGTCAAATGCTGCATTGAGATTTCATTTTCAAATAACCAGTTATATAATGGTTATACAATTTTTACGCACAAGCAAACTGTAGGAAAAATTGATGAGAAAGCTAATAAACTTGTTACATTATCAGTTAGATATTCAAGTTCAATTCAACGTGTCTTTTAAAGTAGAGACTGCTACTTTTTTAAATCACCAATGGCTTTTGTTATTACAGGAGCAATGTTCCCATGGGAAAGTGCTTACACTGGAATTGAAGTGTGTCCAGGTGAAATTTATGGCAAAAACCAAAATCATATAACTGGGGACATAGCATTTGCAGTTAAACAGTATTGGATGGCAACTGGAGATTTACAATGGATAAAGACTCATGGTTTTGACATAGTTTATCAGACTGCCAAGTTTTGGGCTTCCAGAGCCATATATGACAAAAAGAAAAAAAAGTATGTCATCAATGACGTAATGCCCCCTGATGAATACAATTATCCTGCAAATAACTCTGTATTTACAAACATAGTTGCGCAAATGAACATAAATTTCGCATTTGAACTTGGAAAGCTTCTCAATAGACACGTTCCAGCCAATTGGAAGAAAATAGCAAACGAAATATTCATTCCATATGATAATATCAAACAGTACCACCCTGAGTTTGAAGGTTTTCAAATGAATGACACCGTAAAACAAGCAGATGCTATTTTAATCGGGTATCCATTGATGTATGAAATGAGGAAAGAAGTGAGGAAGAATGACCTTTTAATATATGGCAATATAACAAACCCGAAAGGTCCTGCAATGACGCATTCCATGTTCAGCATTGGCTGGAACGAAGTGAATGAACCAGGTAAAGCTGCTGAAGCGCTATACAAAAATTATGCTAACATGATAGGCCCATTTTATGTTTGGTCTGAAATAATGGGTGGAAGAGGAGCGACTAATTTCATAACTGGAGCGGGTGGATTTCTGCAAGCAATTATATTTGGATATGGAGGAGTAAGACTAAAACCAAATGGCTTACATTTTAATGGCCACCTTCCACCAAAAGTTACGAAGATGCGCATTAAAGGATTAGATTACCAGGGAAACTCTTTGAATTTTGAAATTACATCAAGCAATATCTGGCTCAAAATTACAACGAAGAGTGTGGAGGCGAAAAAGCTTGTGTTAACTGAAGAAGCAATCACGAAAACGTTGCTCCCCGGAAAACAGTACAATGTCAAAAGCAAACAAGGCGTTATTTCTGTGTTTAAAAGAGAGATCCCAAACTCGACCCCTAGAATTATGCAGCAAAACTTGACATCTATAATTTTGATTCTTGTCTGCATATTTATCAATGTCTGAAACTTCGTTTTGTAAAAAATCATTTTTACGCATGTTGGGAGTTACGAAAAGTCTGGTTGGCAAAGAAAAATCGTTAGAGAAAGAATACCTCTGTTTTCTTAGTTTCTTTTATTTTTTCCTAAATCCTTACAAATAAGTTTACGGGTTTATCTTCGTATCAATTGGAAAGATAACATTTTGATTTAAAGATTTGATAGCGAGTGATAAAGGTTGTAGATTAGCAATTGTAAATTAGATTAGCAATTGTAATTTCCACATATCATAGTTTCTTAATTATATCGTTGGCATTGAATTCGTATAAATATATATTTTTTGGATTGTTAATGTTACATATTTGGTAATTCGTTAATCACTCAAGTGGGATAAAATTCTTTCATATGAAATATGATTACAATTTTTCATGAGATGTAGTAAACATGTGTAGTGGCCTGGTGATCTTCAAACTCCCTTTGGTCTCTTTCTTTGTCTCTGTCTAAACAGATCATGTGTTGTGTTGTCCTGGTGGCATTTGGGTTCAAAATCTTGCTTTCTTAGCCGGCCTTCCGCTTTGGCTCCAATCACAGCGCTGCATTGTGGTGACATGAGAATTTTCTCGTCTGTGATTGGATTATTTTCATTATTGTAAGATCAAGGCTCAATATTTGCATTTTGCGGACCACTAGGTAACTATTGATTGGCTTTTTGCAATCACACTTAAGTTCAGTTCGAACTTTAGGCTTCGTCTTTTGGGAACGATATTCTTGAAAAACAGGGCCAGTTTTTTGACTGGAATGCTCTGAGTCGTATGTTAGAGAAATAACTATAACTTCAACGATTGACGCAAGTCTAGTATGTCCTAAGGTATATTTCAATTAAAATAATGATTTTCATTTTTTCCATCGTGCATTGCAACTCCCAATAGCGCATTGCAAGTTAGCCTGAGATCAGGCTCTCAAAAAAAATCAAAAATATATGAAAAGGGAAGGAAAAAATCGGAATATATTTTTCTGATCTTTGATTTTTTTTCGGACGGAGAGCCTGATCTCAGGCAAATTGCAAGTCGGCTAGTTATTTAAATTTAAATATGCAAAGGACAACACGACATATATTTTCCCAATTATCTGTTTACTACCTTTTAAATTAACAAAAGAGAGGTTACGAGATCTGCTTTAAATTTGGTATAATACCAGGAAGAGAAAACAATGTTTATTACATTTAACAATGCTTTATTACAAGTGTTGCCGAAAACTCAATCCCTAAATAGCAGAACTTGGTGGCGATTTCTATGTTGATGTCAGCAAACTGAAACTAATAATTTTTTAGTTTTTCCGCTACCATTAAGTATAATGATTCCATTTTTTTCAATGTTAACTTTTAATTTCCAGGTAGTGCAGTAGTTATTCAACTTCTCGACACATCTTTGTAGCCCTTCTGCAGAATTAAACAAACGAGCAAGATCATTAGCATATAGTAACCTTGTAAGTGACTTAGAGTGGTGTCAAGCAGGTTTACAGGGTCACATGTATCGTCAAATAAGGAGCTAATGTCACCAATATAAAGGTTGAAATGAAGAGGACTGAGCACATCCCTTTGTTTCAGACCATTGTAGCTTATCAGGTTATCAAGCAAAGGATCACTTTTTGTTACTGTATCTAATACAAGAGCACTGGATGTAGCATTTTTATTGAAAATTTTGAAAAAAGATTTTCCGATTTATCGTGTCATATGCCTTAGAAAAGTCAATGAAATGTCACCAATAACCTTTCTTTTTCTTTTGACTATTTTATGACGAGAGTTACAATTTAAGAAGACAAATATTATTGCTATAATTTTATAGTCCCTAAGATATGGGGCCGAGGTTGCATAGAGCCGAGGGAAGGGTGATTTCGAAAGACGAAGCTTTGAGAAAGGTTAACCAAATAATTACCTTATTCAAGATATGAATACAAATCTCAGATGATCACCACATCTCTAATATTTGATGTTTTGTATTACTTATAGAAAACGATCGAGGTCAACCTTAGACTGCATTCACAAGATAACGGGGGTGCTTTGCCGATTTCCGTATCGAGACATATGGGAGCAAGTATGAGTTACAGAACTTTTGGTGCAAATCAGAGCCAGAGACAAATAAGCACAGCCACGAGATAAAACAAAATTATGAAGAAAAAATAAATCGTACAGTTCCTGTCGTTTTTAATTCAACATAAAAATTTCAACATTTTTAAACAGTAATTTTGACCATAATTTAAAAAACTCTCGCAAAACCGTACTTTGAGTTCTAGAATTGCAATATATCTTTCTACTTGAGGAAATGAATTTAAATTTTTTATGTCCAATTTAAATTTTGAAACTTATGATAATAACTTGCTGCACATGAGAGCATCGGTAAGGTAGCAGTTAACCTTTTTTGGAAATTTTTTTTTGAAGACCAAATATTTTTTTTTGCTTTTTCAGATGTAAAATTTATCCCTCTTTCGCGTACAAATCAAATCAAATCAAATCAAAATACAAGAATACATTAACACAATTTTGAAATAATAGTTTTGCGTTAGGGTCATTAAGAAAAAATCTAGATGAGACTATCCATGCTCAATGCCCTTTTTGGTTTTTAAGATAGGATAACGAAGCAGCTGTGCTTAGAGAGAATAATTCATTTTTAGATCAGAATTTAATAAGTTTTTGGTTTTGTCAGTTTTACTTTAACTTTGGAGATTTTATAACAAAATATTTAGGCTTTTTTAGCATATATTTTGTTGCGAAAAAACTTTGTAAAACATTTCAAATTTTTAATTAGAAGAAGCTGATGTGATTTTGTAATATTAACAACAACAAAAGAAAAGAAAAAATACCTATTTTAACACAAAGTGGAAATTTAAAGAAAGAAACTAACTATTACTTAATAAGAAACTTTTGTAGTCTTTGAGAAAAACACACATACGCATTAAAAAATAAAAAGAGTACGAATTAAAAATCTGTAATTTGGCACGAAATATACTTGGGGCAAGTTGACCACTTTTATGAAACCTGAATTTTTCGCATTTCAGAATTGCGAATATTAACGTATGGTCATGGGCATTAAAAATCGTTGTTATTCTTTTATGTGTCCATGCACCCGTGAGTGATGCAGGAGTGTGTCTCTGTACCCGTGATGCGTATGTGTGTTATTCTTCCATGTGTGCATGTACCCGTGATGTGCGAGTTTGTCTCTGTACCCGTGATGCGTGTGTGTGAGGGACAATGGAACAACCACGACAACTCACGTTTCTCACGTTGCCCATGGTGTGGTGACGTCATTCTATTGAAACTTAACCTCATTTCTGGGGATAATTCAGTCCTGGGGGGAGGGGAGGTACACACACATGTATGGATACGGGTATGTGCAGCCGATAAGGATGGGTTTGAAGGCAGTAAATTCTCTAAACACGGGTATGGTTTTCAGTAAACGTGCCTTGTTGGGTCAGGTATAAAAAATCATGACAGCTTCGTTTTAATGAAAACGTTTAGTTGGCCAATCAAATCAATCTATCTGAAAAATATCCCTGGGAACGAATTTGACTGAGACTAGTTGAGGTTTTGTTGCTAAACGCAAAGAACTCTGGGAAACCCATCCCTCTGCTCTCAAAGTCTTTCGTGACGTCAATGGAAGAAGAAAACGTTTTGTTGTGATTCCATGGTAATTTTCAGTTCAGACCCAACACGATGAGCAAACACTTCAAAGTTTTCATTTGATTCTACGCAATATCCTGATTCCAATTAAGTTGACAATATGTCATAATTTTTTTTTCTGAAGAAAAGCAAACAACGATTACAATCTTGTTTAATAATTAATTTACTCAAACTAACACAATGACTTACTTGCAAAGGAAAGGAAAAACGATTCCATGCGCTCAGTAAATTTTGTTAGGTAAAAACTGTTTGCTAACGGTTTCGAAAGTCGTATTAACATTTGTGGCTTTACTTTAGTTAAATGTGAAAACTTTATATCCAATGAAAGGTAGCTCAGTTCTGGTCCAGAAAACAATAGGTTTTCTTTTTTTAAAAGAACAGCAGGCGCGCAACTAGAACTTTGTGAGGGCAGGGGTCCAAACCCATTGTAAGTGAAAGGCACTGTCTTATCCGTAGTTGTTGATGCCTTGCTGCACAATCTCCAAAATCATGATAAAATGGGGGGGGGGGAAGCCTTGATTTGGGGAAGAGGGCAGGAGTATGGACCCCCAAGACCCCGTTTTGCGAACAGCTAGCTTCGGTTTCAGCCTAGATTTGTTTTTATTTCTCGACTGATTTTTACAAATTCTCTATACCCTTCTCAAAAAGATCTTTAACTTCAGGCTCAAGTGCTCAGCGTCTGTAAAAAAATTGACCCAAATCTTAGTCAGTCTGGCCCAAATCTTAGCCAGTCTGGCTGGCGTTTCATACAACAGTACAACTCAACTGTCTATATATAATAAATGACGCTCCGGCAAAATATTATTTGTCATTATATTATTTAAAAGAAGAGTGCACGATGCCATGTTGTCTTTGTAGCATTCATCTTAAAACCTTCGGGTGAGAGTTCTAAGAATAACTATAAAGCTTGAAAAAACAATTTAAACAATGCTTAAACTGAAGATATGGCCACATTAATATGGCTGGGCTGGGACAGTCATCAGACAAAAAACGGTCCGGTCAGGAACAGTTCACGTCCGGTTTCGGTTTCAGTGGTTTCAACTTACTGTTATTGATTGTAAACTATCACAACGGTCTCTTGTCTTCATCCTCACGGAAGCTGCAGTAATTTCCCTTGAATTTTCCATATCAGAATTCCATGTTTCATCTGCAACAAACTTGCTTACGATGTGTTTATCAAAAGCTTTGTCTTGATCATCCGGTGATAGTTTCTTCCATCCATTTCGACCATGTTTAGAAACTACTTCGGCCTGCATATGAACGATATTTCTGTAGAGCGCATTCACGTTACCAAAATATCGCATATGTTCGCCCAAAACAGCCATAGCTCTTGCGTTTTGTCTCTGCTTCTCACGTTCTTGTTTCTCGTTTGCTAAATTAGATGATGTTTCGCCATTTCTACTTGCCGCAGTTTTCAACGACTTCTTGCCCATGTTTCATAACAATTCGTTGGTAAGCAGGTAAATACTATTTTGAAATGTAATAGGAAACAAACAGTTGCCTGAGATAAGATTTCCTCCTTTGGTTGTGGCTTTCCTCAGTTTTCTTTTGAGTTTTTATAAACTCCAGACAACAGTTTTCGCATTTACATCAGCACAATTTCTCCTTTGAAGCAGAAATTTTGCATGTTGGCCTTTTGTAATACAAATGATTTAAACACAAAGAGGGCATACTTGCCGCGACATATATCATATTGTTATCTTGAATAACTCTCCTCAAAAGCGAGAATTCTTTCTCTGTGAATATTTGTATTTTTTGCAAGCGGGGATTCCTATGAACAAAAAGGAAAAACAGATTACCAGACTTTCCTGAACCTCCTGTCCTGAGCCTGTCGAAGTTCAGAGTTTCACCAAAATCGCTTTGGTGTTTTGATTCTTGACAAGACTAAAATCATTATAATTTTTAACCAAAGTAAAGTTATGGCGACTGCAGCTGCCACCGATCCTGAAAACAATGACTATTGATTACAACCCAACTTCTTTTCTGAAGAAAATAAATTGAATAAGAAGAAATTTCAAGCTTTCGAATTTTCATATTTTTATAAGTTTGGTTTTATTTTTTGACAAGAATCTGTACTGTTCTAGTCCGAGCCTTTGGCTTGTCTTATAACAATAACTTAAATATGCAAATAAACCTTAAAAAATGTCGCATACTTAATGGCTTACTCTACATTTATAACTTGTTCATTCGTAGTTGAACCTTACCGTGATATGAAAAATAGGGAAATTATTAATGTATCGTTATTGCTTTTTCTGGCACTTGAGATATAAAAATTAATGATATGACTTTGTTGTCTCCCTTTAGTTAAAAGCTAGGCACAGCCACATTACACTTTGTGTAACCTGCAGAAGTCTGCAACAGGATACAATGCAATCCCTGGATTACTCGTGTAATTATTAATAAAAAGCAAATCTTGGTTTAATTATTAATAAAAACCAAACTGCGGGATCCACTGTATTCTCTTGTTACTTTAACTTGTGGCCATGCACAATAATATAGTATATATGCACAGCCATGCCTTGCAGTCATTGGCCTAAATGTTTCACTCACATTATATTTTTGGTAGATGTAAACTCCTAATCATACTTAGATATGTTGAAAAGCAATCAAGGTAAAGCTTTGGTCAACAATGCTATTTAAAATATGAGGCCCATATCTTCTGACTAAGACAAGATGAAAATAATAAAGGAAATAAGATTTATAGGCTTTTCCTAATGAGGATGACGAAGAGTTCTTTTAAATAAAAATTCTAATATACGGCCTTAAAAATGAAAATATAAAGCTTTCAGCATTCTTTCACAAGACATGACATCATAAAAGTTGAAACAACGGGCTTGATGTTGTCAATGTAGATCAAACAATGGTCTTCTTAAATGTTGTCAATACAGACAGATACTTTGGTGGAGGCGCGGGGGGTTATTTTTTTTGGGGGGGGGGTACAAAACAAGCAACAATCTTTCAAGTTTCCCCTGGGAAAACCGCGAGAAACATGCTGGTTCTGATACTAAAAAGATGGTCTTACCAAAATGTTGAGTTAAGCAGTGCTTATCTACGCCTGTGAACGTCTCTATTGATTAAAAATTCACATTTACTCCTATCATATAAATCGGTATAGTCACGTCTGCACTTATCGGTACAATCAACAGGACCAATCCAGGTAAAATATCCTCAAGAATAACACAGTTTTGTCATTTACTACATGTAATTTTAATTTGTTTAAACCATTACAGTTTTGGCTTTATGGAACAAAATACCACTGCAGTGAAACTAAATTCGTTTTCCTGAGAAACCATTATGTAAAGAAAACCAGTCATCTGAAATTTTTGAAAGCTTTCAGTACTCAGTCAACAACGAAAATCTAATAAAATTCATTATTCAATAATTATAAAAACTCTCGGCCGCAGAATCCGTTGGAAAACTCCCAAAAAAAATTCAACTAAGAGATCATGCAAAAACTGAGAAAATTTCAGAACTGGCCTTTTTCTTGGTTTCTTAGAGGAAAGGTGTAAATCAAACAGTAAATATGGTTTGGTTTGGGAAAAATCCACAATTAGTAAATTATCTAGTTGTCCTAAAGTTGAATAAAAAGTTTACCGAACTCGGACAAGTTTAACGAAAAAAAAAATGATAATCTAATGATGTTTTCCGTTAATTTTTCTGCGAATTCAATGATTCATTTCACTTTATTTAACTTCAGAAACTAATTTTTAAACTCGAGAATAACAAATCTGATAACACTTAGAATATTTACAGGGTGTCTCAAAAAAATTGTTTCCTGTTTATCTAAAAATAACAAAATGTTTACACAATGGTCTCACTTCTATTTGGTAAATCATATTACCTTATTAATACATTGACGTTTGGTTCAATCCCCACAAAAATCCGTCAAAAACTGACTGAGTTGTTAGTAGAAATAAAGAGAAACCCACTGAAATTGAGCAAGAGAAACCCACTGAAATTGAGCAAGATTTTTTTGCTATTTTAAAGTGAGAAACAGCTCGAGCGTGATGTAAACAAGCTCTATTGTTTTTCTGCAATTCTACAAGAACTGTCAATCCTTTAAACTCATAGCAAATTGAGGTTTTTATCTGTGAAACTATTTTTTGGATTAAAAATTTGTGAGAAAACGTTTTCTGTTGCCTGCTGAGATTCCCAAATAAGGCCTGAAAATAAAAAAAAACTTCTACTTCACATCAACCTGGAGTCGTTTCTTGTCAATATTCGGTCTTAGGCCCTGTTTTTCCGCCAATAACTCGGTAATTTTTTATCGAATTTTGTTGGAAATTGTGCTATTCGTTAAATTATGGACTGAGGAATCAAATTATGCTATGTTAGGGTTATTTGATAAAAGTTAATTTTTTTTTGGCAAAACGGGGAAAAATTTGTTTGGGACACCTTGTAGAGTATTATTCACTGTTATTTAAGCCAACGTGTGTTGCTGAGGCCTATACGAAAAACTACTCAAATCAAAAATCATAATATTCGAAAATAAACAAAAAACAATTATAGGTGTGTCAAAGACAAAAATATGTTTGCAATTGCAATGAAAAAGCATAGATGTCAACAAAATTGCTAAAAATTTTGTAATTTCATTTCAGTGCTCAAACTAGCCAATTACAACACATAAATATATCACATGTTCATAAATATTGTGAGTTAGCGAGTCGCTATATTCAAAAGGCAAATAAATCAATTGATGAAAAAATACAAAAATTATCCAACGCTTAACAAATTTCAAAGTTACTAGTGTCTTCACAAAAGTTACACAAACAAAACTAAACAAATAAACATACAATTTTACGAAATACGATTCAACTGAGAAATAAATCTAAGGAAAGTCTTGATTAGGGCTTGTGTGATGCTGTAACCAGTGTGCATTAAAAGGAAGAAGTCACACGTACCAATGAAATAGAAATAAGCTACGAAATGTTTAAGCTAAGCCTTCTATGATAATTTATGATAATTCTATGATAATTGAGTGTTCTTTGTAAAGAATGACGACATATTTTTATAGTTACAGGTATTGAATGAAATTAATAACTTGAGCAGCGAAAGTAAATGACTACGGTTTGTATAATGTATGAATAAAACACAAACCTTGACTACACAAACAACGCTTGAAATTAGCGATTTGTCAAAAAATACAAACCAATTCAAACTTGTTTTGAAATTTTGTTTTGAAACCTTACTTTCAACTTTAGGCCTAAATCAGGCTCCAGAACGTCTATACTTCCTTCCCAATAGAAACGGTTTAAGTTCGCTGATGAATATATAATTGAGACTGATTCTTCAATATTTTCCTTCTTTCCACATTTAAAAAAATCATCGCTCTTTCTTTTCTTCAAACTGTATGGCTCGGTCGAGAGAAAGTGGTTGAGCGGGATGAATAGCTGAGTATTTTAGTTGAAGAACATCACCAGTTTCATCAAGGGCTATCAGTACCTGTGTAGAAAATGATGAAAATGTTAACATAATCACAAACAATTCATATTCTTATATTAAAGACAAGGCTGTCAGTAAGTTTAGTTATGGAAAAATCATAATCTAATTTCCTAACTTTCATAGATTCCTCCTCTAAAATATTTCTTTTCGTGAGTACACACTGGTATTCAAGAAGCTAAATTTGAATCCAAATCGTTGGGATTGCTTGATTGATCAAAATTCTGGTTGAATTAAAAAATGTCATTTTCTGATCGTTGTTTTAAATTTCAAACTGAGAACAAACAGATAAATCCATATGAAAAGATGTATCGAGAAGAAACATGAAAACAGAAGTTCACTAAAAATTCAAAGGTAAGAATCGGGAATTCCCTTCTGAACTACAAAAAAAATATTTTGCCAGGCAAACAGCCATAGCATACTCCAATTTTATAAAAATGTGAATCCAAAGATTAACTTTTCAAATTGTTTTGGTTTTTAAATGCATACAAAAAATTGTGTCCATTTTTACTCAGAATGCCATTTCCCTTAAGAAAATTCAGTGCCCAGTGTGTATCATATATAGTATACTGTTAATATATGTAATATTTGTTTGGTTTCATGTAGCGCTCTTTCTCCACAAAGCAAAAGTCAGCACGCAGGCGTAGCTTTATGTGGCCACATGGCTGATACTACTTTTGTGCTCTACATGGTGACGTCATGTACCTTTCATTGTTGCATTTGATTTCAATGTATCATGTTATTTGTGAAATCTGTGTGATACATTTATATATAAAATAATTTGGCTCAGAGTTCACAGTAAAGAGCAAAAATGGCAAGCTTTCATTTAACAAGAAACACTTATTTTATCGCGAGCAGTAAGATAGACCAAGCCTTTAATGTAAAAAGCTTCTTGCATAATTTTACTTAATGAAATATTTTGAGAATTCTCATTTACTTTTCCGGAACACAACGGAAATCATTCAATAAAACCATAATATTTATGCAAGTATCTGTCTAGACTCTAGACAGATACTTGCATAAATCTCTAGACTTTAAAAAGATGACGAATTATGAAATAACAAAAGACTTTTAAAAAAATGTATGAGCAAGAAATTGGAAGAAATTTCCAACAGGAAAATAGAAATAATTGCTTGTAAAATGAATATTCTTACAATTTCCGGAAATTTATTAAAACATCATTGTTATTGAAAATAAATTTAAGCAAAAAACAATATAATTGTCTGCAATGTTTATTTTGTGTAAAAAAAAATGCACCGTGTTTAAGGCCAAAAACTGTATATGTGTAACGAACAATATATTTCAGGCAAGCCTAGACTTTCCCGAAGTCCATCTATTTTTTATACAAACTCAGAACTAAAAATGTATTTTTAATCAAACGACAAACGGAGGAAAGGCGGAAGAAAGAAAATGAGGAGGAGGAAAAACGTTTGTTTCTCTTAGTTCTCAGTTCCTTTAACTCCTTTTCTTAAGACAAGCCAGCTTTTCTTGAAACTTTATAGGTAAGATCCTAGTTGCTCGGACAGTCTGGCAAAAATAAAAATAGAATTTAACGGCAATGTTTACAGCATAGTTCAGTAAAATGCGATCTCATTTAAACGTGAATTTATGTTAATCCTAGTAGATCGGGGCTAAATATACGTTCTGAAAACACAATTGTTTTGGACTCTGCACTATCAAAATCTGATCATTCTTATTTAGAAATTTCAAACTGACTGTTGAAAACACAATATTTTTAAGCAGTGGTGCAAGCCATCTGAATTTCTTCTCACGTTCCGGTCATCTATTATGCAATGTTATTAATGACTGATTCTCTAGCTTTTCAAATCTTACAGTAACTGTAGCAATATTTGAACAATCTCCTACCTTATCTAACATTTCTTTTGTGTGTGAAGCAGATAAACAAAATCGTGATCGTGATTCGATGATTGGAGTTGCAGGAAATCCAACAACAACAGCAGCAACATTTCGTTTCAGCATTTCACGGCTGAATGCACTAAAAACAAATTGAATAAATTCATTACCCCCGGCCATAATCAAAACTACAATCTAAATCACTCGACCAGTGAAATTTAGCAGGAGCAGTATACATCCACATTTGATAGCAGTAATTGCAAGATCGTGTTATTTCAATCTTTTTAGTCCGTAGTATTTTCATTGCCACTTATTTCAAGGAAAAATTAATGAAATGATAACTGCTTATAAGAATGAATAAATGATGTAAAATGCAAAATGAGCTATAACAAAGTGTCTTTTAAATTAGAAAACAGGAAATTGTAATTTTTCAAAGATATTATCTGTTAATTTCAGATTTGTTAGTTTAAAAGCAGTCTGTATTGGATGTCATTGCTTCAAAGTACAATTAAAAAAATGCTAGAATCGACAGAGGCAAATTTTGTAACAACAGTGAAATCGACATGCCAATTTCAAAGCGATTATCCATTAGTGACAAAGCGAATTCTCTGAACTGGAAAATCAAAGCAAGCAACCTGCGGACAACCCTATGTTTTGATTTTCTGCTTGAGGGAATTCGTTTTGTCTTCAATGAATAGTCGCTTTGGAATTGGCGTGTCGATTTCACTATTGTTACAAAATTTGCCACTGTTGCTAGAACCCAGAAAAGGTGGTTGCCACTGGAGGCAGTTATTTTTGTGGCTGTAATTTATCTTTTGTGCTTTGAACCAATGAAATTGGAGACAAACTGCCTTTAAATCACAAAAATGTACCTGTATATATATATTTTATTTCAGAATGTTTTCAAATTTCAGCAAATTTTATAGTAAAATATAATTGCTCATCAAAAATATTTTATTATTTGGCCTTTAATGAATAATCACTCAATTTCTAATTTGAAAGCTGGACTAACCTCCTCCTCAGAGAGCTGCAAGTTTTTTGACAAAACAAATCATATATATACATATAACTTCATGGAAATTAGAATTGATAAAAATGCGACAAAGAAATAAGATAAATGAATTAAGAAAGGATGTGGGATGAATCTGAAGAAAAAATAAGAAGCTTTCCTTACGCAATTTTTGCAGGCATGTACAACAAAATTGGAACTACAGGGGAATCATCGTGGCCATAGATAATAAATCCCAAGTCTTGCACTTTTTGTCGAAAATATCTGCAACAACACAAATATTGTATTTTAAATTTGATGAAATACCAACAGTTTATAAATATATATAATGAAAATATTTTAAAAATTTAACATAAATAAAAATAAAGAAAAAAATGAAATATGACAACTCGTTAAATTAAGATATCTATATATATATATATATATATATTTCTCTGGAAAGAATAAAACTGTAAAAAGATACTAAGGTAGAGGCGGATGCAAAAAAAAAAACGAAAAGATTATTTCAAATTATTAAGCTCACTTTCAAGCTTTTGCTATCATCAGAGTGTATAAATTATCAAAAAAGGTTTTTGAAATCTTTGTGGCATACTGTGAAGTTATAGTACTGTAACTATTTAATAATGAAATTAATTATATGTATGTAATAGAATTTGAAAAAACTACCTGCAGTTTGCTTTCAGTTGAAGAAGACGTCTTTTTCCTGCAAAATGGTAATTATTTATGTATATATATATAAAATATATTCTGAAAAAAAATCATTAATGGGACATAAAAACAATTTTAAAAAAAGTAAGTAAAGAGACATTGAAAAGAAGCAAAATAAAAAATTGAAATTATACCTTCACATGTTCCATCTTCTCCCATGATGATTTTCATTGATGTCATGACTTGTCTGATGACGGGGGGAGATATCGTTGAAGCATATGCAGCACTGTGTGACGTTGCTCGAATGTGATCAATGATTTCCTGCAAACAAATTTAAGAATTATATAAACACTTGTAATAATTTAAATGTGCATAGATCTGTAAAACGTCAATCGATCATAATGGAGTGGAACGAACAACACCACGTTTCTGAAGCTCGTTCTGGAATTTAATTTTATGTATTTTCACAACACGTAAACCAATGCGGAAATAAAAATCACGATAAACTTGAAGAACCAAATTAAAAAATTTATGTTTTTATATCTTTAAAGGATCCTCGCCAGTGCTCAGTGTGATGTTAATCGTTGCATGTTCTTGTCATTGTCTTTCCACTAGTGTATGTATATATTTGTGTGTGATATAAGTTCATAAGTTTCAGTTCGGCACACACGAATTCAGAAGACAAAATGATCTAATGAACAAAACATAAATTTCATTGTTGCATGTAACAACAATCTAAAATCCGTTAAATGTTATTTTTAAACAATTAAAAATCATTTAAAAATCAGAATATGAATAATTTATTTGTTGCTTCTAGATTTACGGACTAAATAAATGACAACTAACATCTAACAGGAACCCCTACTATATGTATCAGATTTAATATGGGGTTTTTCATGGGAAATACCAGATTCAAGTCCTCAAAAAAATTAATTTCTTTGTAAACTTACTCTTTATTTCTACAGCCTCAAACGCTCTTTGTGAATTAGGCCTCATCACTGTTGCTATATTTAAACCTTGTTTTTCAAATTTTTTCCAAACAACGAAAACATCATATATTTCCTGTCGCAGGTTCGAAAGGCACAACTTTCTCAAGCCCCTTGAGAGCAAAACCATTTCAAAGTTCTAAATTTTAAATTAAATTGTTTCCATGTTCTACTTGAACTTAGGTCTTTCAACCTTCCTAATGTCAGTTTCTATTTAAACAAAGAACTTTGATTTCGATTAACTTCTAACCTTTTCAGCCGCAATATATCCACCTGCTCCACCAAAACTCTTTGTAAATGTCCCCATCATTAAATCAACATCTTTTGTATCAAGACCAAAATACTCTACAACACCTCGACCATTATTTCCCAATGCACCTATGCTGTGTGCTTCGTCCAAGTACAGATATGCCTTGAAAAAATAAACCATAAACATTGATTGACAATAAATCCAATGTGCCACACTATTAATTATACAAGAAACTTTCAATACAAAAATGTAAAAATAGTCTGAAACATACATGCATTTATATTATGTGGCCCAAAAAACATCCCAAAACTTAAAATATTAGATTATGGCTTCGAGAAGGCCATCAGGAAAGCCAATGTTGATGCCATCAACATTGGCTTTCCTTTAGTATAGCTCAAGAATTACTTAGTAGAGAAAGATTAGCAAAAAAATTACATCTATGTCAGGAAATAAAAAAAAACTATAAAAAGTAAAGCTACTCCACAGCAGCTTTTGTAGATACATATAAAAACAAAAAGACTGTATGTATACATATTTAAATATCTTCACCCACCTTGTATTTTTTTTTCAGTGCAATAACTTCTGGTAGCCTCACAATAGAACCTTCCATACTGTAAATTCCTTCAACAAAAATGATGATTTTCTTCCATGGCCTATGAGTTCTTGGTTGCCCTTGAATGATCAAGTCTCTCAAAACAGCTTCTAATTGTTTCATATCTATATGCACAAATAGACATATATATATGTGTGTAAATTGATGAGTATGTAATATATATTACATTTAACGTTGATGCCAGTATTTTGCAAATAATCATTCAAAAATACAATACTTTACCAACTAAACAAAAGTTTTCAAACTATAGGTTTCTTCAACATGAAAAACAATAAATCTGTGATAGTTATACTGAACTAATAAGTAATTCATAATCTACTAAATGGACAAAAAAGGTATCAGTTATAAGATATTAGCCAAGTCGCAAAACATTTGATAGATTTTCATAATTAAAGTTTCATTCTACCGTTAAGTATATATACAATAAAAGTTATTTGGATAGAGTAGTTGGTTGGTGCAGCATCATCATTATAATATTGTGCCATGCTGCATAGCACTGGCTATCATGGAACTCCACCTGTCACCATTCTCAGTGAACAATATCATCTGTGTTGGTTTTCCATGAAACATCTTTCCCCCTAGTCTACCTCTGCCATGTTTACCATTAAATTAATTTTTCCCCAAAGTGACTAAGTGCTTATCTCTTATCTCTTTTTTCAACATTCACTTATATCCAGTGAATGTTGTTTGCCTCATACTCATTTCATTAACTAAAGATTTTGTTGTCATTGCCTGTGAGGGGAATTTTTTCATTTGTAATTCTATCAACATATGAAATTTTTAGCATTTTGTAAAGAAACTACATCTCAACAGCTCTTAAACGTTTTCCAATCTCCTTGGTTGATTGGCTTGTTTTATATATATATAATCATGCAAAAATTATTTAAAAAGCTATAAAATGGGTTGATTTTTGCTTTTAAAAATATATATAAATACCATTATGCTTAAAAACTCTGATCTTTGCACCAGATAATCTTGCACCAAGAACTAAAGATGTATGATTCAGTTCATCACTAATAATGCAACAACCAGGACCAACTAAAGTTGGTATGCATGTAGAGTTTGTTGCAAATCCCATTCCAAAACATATTGCATCTGGCTTGCGCACAAATCGAGCAACAGTTTTTTCCAATTCCTGGTGTATGCCGGTTATTCCTATGAGAAAATAAGCATAAGTACACAAGACATTTAGTCTACAATTAAGAGCTAAATAAACCATTTGGGTAATTTCAAAATTTTAACAATGAAACTTTATGACACAAAACACAAAATTCCACCATAATGTATTATATATAAATATTAATAAACATAGAACAAAAGCATAGTAAAGCAAAGTAATGAATGTTAAAACAAGACAATAAAACAAAAATTACCGAACTCATGCCTTGAACTGCATAGTGAAATACCATTTTCTTCAATTGCTTGAATCACACTTTCTGCACAGGAGCCATTATTTTCAGCAAACCCAAGATAATTATATGATCCAACATTTATTACTCTGCTCTTAGTACCAGTGTATCTAAAATATAACCAAGTTTTGTGACATTTAATCATCACCATCATCATATCTGTGTACATACAGGTCTGACCATGAAAATTTTAGCAGGTGGGCAGTAATCGCTTTCCTCAGTTATGTCAGGAGGGCGATTTTTAAGCTGCTTCAATTTGCCATTAAAGGGTATAAATACACTGTAAGACTTGAGAAAAAATTCAACTTCCTGCTCTGGTCTGGCAACTTGAACCTTGCGTCGTTTTCCAAGTATAATTCGACAGCACGGACTATGATACTTGACTGCTCTGCCTCTGTCCACACACTATCATTTGCCTTAGGGGCCAATTATATAAGAGTTTTCAAACTGGCCAGACAGGCTAAAAAATCACAAGTAGTCGCAATTCATAATTTATAACTGGGCTGAAATTACTTGAGCATGCGCATAAAATAAAATACTTTTAAAAACATGATGGCAAATTCAGATGCAAAAGCTGCCTTTCCTGCACGATTTAGATGGGACAAAGACGGAAAAGTTGACAAACTCATCAAATGTTTGGCTACTTACAAATTATTATGTATGTAAGTACATGGTGACAAAATATCATGAAAAAAAAATCAAAAGCCTCAGGTTCCCTCATTCGCCACCCATTTTGATCCTGGTTTTCGACGCAAACGCTGCTGTTGTTGTAAATATCTTCTTTTTCTGCCACTCTTTGAGCTCTTCAAGCATAAGTATGCTGCCAAAATCAAGTTCCTTTTGGCTTCTAATAACTTGTATGTAATCACTATGCCGGTCAGTTGGAAATGAAGAGCCAGAAGCAAACTGAACTGTGAAAATACGAAAAGGGCCATTTTGTTCATGTCTCACGGCGCCATTTTAAAAAGATTTCCCAAGCAAAATATGAATTTCAGCTCAGGTTGAAAATTGTCATATAATTGACGCAAATTTCAGCCAGTTGAAGTTACAAACAGGCTGAAAACTCTCATATAGCCAGCCCCTTGGTGATAAGTAAGTCTTCCACATTTAATTCCATCGTTCTTCTATCATTAAGTAAAAGAGTAAGCCGGCTAACTGATCTTTCAATAGGCGAATTGGAACCAGCAACACAAGTAATGAGCTCATTGATCAAGCAAAGATTTGAAAACTATGGTCTCCTGAAGAAAATATTAATACACAATGCCACAATATTTTTGGTTCCTTAAAAAGATCTCCATATTGGCATGGTACAAAACCACTAAAAATCTTTTCCACTCTGAAAACAGATCTTTGTCACTCATCCCTGCTTCCAATATGGGAATACAAAACACTAGTCATTAACAAATTCAAAGAACAGAAAGTGCCAAGTGATTAGAAGATTTAAAAGGTGAAAGGAGTTAAGAGGATTAATTTCCTAACTGTTTCTCATGGGTAGAATTAAAACGATGAGAAATAAAATGGAAGGCAGGCAGTTCTCTTCTTATGTAATATTGAGGGGAGCGCGCCTTGGAAATTTTAGGAGAGCATGGAGGCGCGTGCGGGCGATCGCCTGCCTCAGAAGGCCAGGCCTGACGTATAAAGGCTTCTGTCTCTCATATTGATTACATGTATAAATTTACTCAATTTGTAAATATGTGCTCCATTTTCCTTCAAGCTCTGGTTTGAAGGTGACACACAATTTCAACTTTGAAAATTAATATCTCAAATTACAAGGCACCAAAAATGTCAAACAAGGTACTTTTGCAAAAGTGAAGAAGTCATCAAATTTGCAAACTTGTGACTTTTTTCAATGTTATTTTCTTGAAGTAGATAAATTTTAAAAGGTATCCTTGATTAAGTTAACAATCCATACTTAACATCAAAAATATTTTGAGGAATTTTAGGTAATATTTTTATTGTCAGACACAATCAAATCTGTAGCCTTTCTTGGGGACACCTGGTACATGTGTATTACTTGAAAAAATTCTGAACAAATGATGAACACATATAAAACTCTTACCTAAAAGTCCAGTTGTAATCGTCACTCACTCTATCAATGAGATCAATTTCTGGACCAGGAACACTTGCAATTGGTCTGTTCCAACAGTCTCTAAGCCGTCTGTATAGATTACGAGTGTAAAAACTTTCAAAGTCAGCATATAATGGTACAAATCCCTAAAAGGAAAAACAAATTTATTGAAAATGAGCTAGGAAAATGCCACATTTGTTGTTATAGATAAGGAGAGAAAAAATGTTGATTTGTTGACAGGAACTGATAAGAATAATACTCAGAAACTTTGAAAAATAGACTTGCAAAATCAATATAAGACATAAAACAAGGGAGCTCATAACTACCCCGCAAGTGCAAATAATAAATTTTAAGCAAATTAATTCAAAATGGATGTGTACATCGTAACTGAAACATACACAGAAAATAATCTATATTGTGTAGCTCAAATGCTTTAGAACCGATTTTGAGATTCATATTCAGTATCATTTGTGTTTGTATAGTTTAAGTAATTTGCATATAGAGGCTGAGCATGTTCTTAATTTATTTTTATTTTTTTGATAATTTGAGCCTCAATGTTCTTATAAAGTGTGTTCATATATAAAAGAGTGTATTTTATGTGACCATGCTATCGTATCATGTCACTTGAGCGAGTCTCAAATTTCAGTGAATTTGGACCCTGTCATCATGACATTGATCTGATCATGCATGTGTTTAAAAGAGAACAGACGAGGAGATGAAAAATAGAAATGGAAGGAAAATTTGGAAATTTAACAAAGTCATGAACATCTTCAATAAAAATATAAATAAAGGCACGTTTTACATAAAAATTACATAATTACAAGAATTTTAAGAATTACACAAAAATCACAAGCGATTCACTTCAGACATCAATTATAATCCTATTGACATCACACACATCCATGACACACACATGCATCTTTTTCTGATCTTCTCTGGATGTGGAGGCTAGTATTGTATTGACATGTTGATGATGGTGACAACATCAACATTATAATTTACACACATTAAGATGCAAATGACTTTCAATTGATGATGATTCTTTCTCGTTGTTTTCCGTGACCAGTTCATTTCCTGACGACTGATGCCCTGCACTCTCTGCAAATTCACATTAATATAAATAATTTAAATGCAGTAAAAATCATGCAGCTTCAAATTAGGGATATCCTACCTTATTTCCTTTTTCGGTTGCAGCTTTCGTCTTCTCTAGACCATAAAGTCTTAAAAAATCTCTGATATATCCAAAGCAGACGAGGATGCCATACCCAATGTAAGTTATGACGGCCACAAGAAGAGGCGTTTCCTCAAATGATTCTGCAATGGACGGTGTTTCATCGCTCAGCATGAATGCTGTATTTGATTTTGAGTGTCCATTCTGTTCTTTAGCAGCAACTTTCCCAACTTTTAGGTCGTCAGAAGTAATCTGAAACCGTGGATCTGCAGCAAAAGAGGTTAAATTTGCTGCGACAACCATGCTGTCTTTGGGGTCCTATCTTGTCCACTACTGTCTTTCACAACCGCCTATTGGTTTTCCTTTGTTTTTACGCCGCTCCTTTTGCCCCTCCCAAGTTCCCAATAAATTGTTCGCAGCGGCAAAGATAAAATTCTTGAGTGTTCTGTCAATGTCACATCTGAAAACCCTCAAGGAAAACCACAAATTTGTACAGCGATCATACATGTAGACGTTGTGGAGACTGTGAAGAAGATATTGAACACCTTTGGGAATGCAAAAAAATTACTGAAAAATTATCACAAAAACTCACTTTTTTTAAACGCTGCAAAAATACTCAAGAAAATATTAAACAACTATGAAAGATTTTTCTGAAGGGCTATGATTATGAAATGAAAATAAAATGCTCATACCAGTAATATTACTATTAGGTTTTAACTTTGTAACTGCTCAGAAATAGAGATTTGGTATTGATTATTGCAGTTAAGGGAAGTGCTGCAACCCCATCAGGTGGTCGACAGGAACCTGTTGAATAATAGTGTATTTTGTTTTATTTTTGCAATAAAGTGCACAATATTTTAGAACCTTTTGACGGATTTTTGAGTTCATGAGTTTTACTTTAATTTTTAATATTATTTTAAGTCATTTTGAGAAATAGCACAGACACAATTTGTAAAATCATTTTGAGAAATGGCACAGACACAGTGGGCAATCTTTAAACAACAAAATCCCTGAACAAAATACTACATATAATACTACTATCAAGTTAGCATCATAAGAAGAGGTAGCGAAAACCTCAATTTAAAACTGGTACCTACTTCGAATTTAGAAGAAGAGCAAATACTGGTCAGGGACTGTTAAATATTTTTATCAGGGAGGAGAGAGGAGGTTCCTTACCTCTGTCTACGAAATTTATTCGAAATTACATAAACAAAATATGCCCAATGATAAAATGAAGCACCAAAGAGACGAGTCACAATAAACAACATCGCATCTAGTTCATTACCCCCCGTGAGACGAGTAAAAAAGTAAGATATTCCATTGGTGTCCGAAGGGTAACTTCCGGGAGAGAAAGTGAACAACGCCCAGGGGCGTAGGAACGTTTTAAAAAGTGGAGGGGGCATAAAGAAAAAGAGGCACTTTTTTGTTTTTATGGGGCACATATGTAAAGTACTTAATAACGTAAATAATCGCTACCCAGCATGTAAAGGGGGCCAATTATAGAGTACCTAAAAACCGCCACAAAGCCTAACGGTCCACCGGTTGTTAATTTCTTTATAAGCGCAACTGCCAATAGCTCACAATAGTTCTTTTAAATTCATGATTGAGATCCATTTTCGTACCTTTTATAACAAGGTAAAGGTTTGGGGGTATGTATGATACTCCAGTTGACCTGTTTTCTACAAAATAAGCTCAAATTAACTGAAAGTTAATGTTGCTAGAAATTAGAATGTCTGTCAGGACCTATTTTTGGTTTCTATATTATGTTTCTAAAACATTAAAATGATGAAACACATAGAGTTGTTTAGCGAAATTTGAAAGTTACATTACTAGAACGGCTGTCGTAGCCTTTGAAAATATGAAAGTATAGAATTGTTTAGCGAAATTTTGAAATTCAAGATTGCTAGAGTGGTTGTCGTAACCTATTTTTGGTTTCTGTTTTAAATTTCTAAAACATTGAAATGAAAGATCTTCATCAATAGATTAAAAAACCCTTTAGTGAGGAAACTCTAGACTGCAAGAACCTGAAGAGGGTACTTTGGCCTATTGTTTCCAAGAACAGAAGGGGCACATGTGCTTTAAATTAGCAACCCAAAAGGACATTTCGTCTCATAAAAAGAACATTCACGGAATCTTTGTGGGGGCGGGGACAGTTCTGTCAGTAGCCAGTGCCCCTCGTGCTCCCAAACCTTTTAGCTCTTATGTATCTGCTTTCGCTTTCTGAAATGAGCTCAAATGAGCTGTAAGTCGAATTTTCGCAAAATTTCGTTTGATTCATACATAATCCCATAGAACAATTTAAAAGGCTATATCTTTTGCAGAAAAGGGCAATCTTGCTTTATAAAAAGGGGCCTATTTGGTTATATTTTTTACAGGAAAGGGCACTTTTAGATAAAAAAGGCACTTTTGGTGGTTTGCAAAATGGTGTGGGGGGGGAAATCATACCAAGACACCACATTTAAGGAACCACTGATAAGAAATTTCTTGGCTCGTTTTCTCAAGTAAACCATACAAGATATTTCTAAACAGTAGGGCTCAATCCAAAAAACTAGTTTCTTAAAAATGTTGAAAACATCAGTTATAATGTATTGTAGATATTGTAGCAAAAATACTACATGCAAAAAGCAAAAATTTATATATTATATAATTTATTTATGTAAATGCATTATTAGTTTTATCTAGTATAAATATTTATATGACATGGTATGATATTTATGAGCAATGCTAAATTGTATCAATTACTGTAACTATGATAATTCAAGCAAACTTCTTAGCAGCACAATAAACGTTTAAATCAAAGTTGTTCAATCACACTAAAGTTTTCTCGAATAAGATTTTGTTGTTCCCAGTTCTTCAGCAGTTCCAGAAATTGCATCTGAAAATAACCATGTTGGGGTGAAAGTAGTTTTGACAGCTGTCCACACAGCTAAGCCTGTTTCCTCTTGTATCTTTTTGTCTGTGACAATCTGTTTTGTTACATCTTTCCCAAGAGACACAGCCTGATTAGTTACAGTTTCAGAGCTAAGAACATGCTTGAAAAAGTCAGCTAGAATCTGTTTTGATTCAGGATCTGCTGCAAGCTGATCAAGTAATTCTCTACAAGCATCTTTTGTTTGTTTTTCCAACAAAATATTTTGAATTAAATCTAACAGTAATGTTCTTGTACTCTCTGCATTTACCACTTTTTGAAATGTGTCAAAAGCCATTTTATGAAAAGTTACCCTCATTTCTTTGTCATTGAGAACAGCCATTGCTAAATCAGTTGCCTTTGACACTAAATCTTCATCTTGAAGAAGATTTTTAACAAAGTGTGTGGCAAGCTGCAAAGTTGCTGGGTCAGTTAGTACTTGATTTACGATCGCTTTTGAAATTTCATTTGCACGTAGCACAACATTTTCATCACCTAAAATTTAATATAAACAAATTTCACAGTTAAAAATTCTAGCAAAACATGAGAAGAATTCTGCAAAAATATTATCACCATAGTGCATTCCCAATTATTTTCTTTATTGTGGCCAGAGTAAAGTTCTTTACTACACAACAAATGCAAGTTAAAACTCTCTTTAAAGTATTGCACAGAAAATTGACCAGCAGCAAATATAAAGTTTCCAAAAATTGGACTCCACCATTTTAAAGAAATCTCTTGAAAACCTATACCATTTTGCTTGTTCCACATCATTTTATGTTTTAAATTCACTTCTGCAAGGAATTTTTAAAAACTGCCATGTGGAAGTATTATGAAAGAATAGGCTTCATTTTATTTTTATTTCAATCAAATGTTAGGATGGTGACCCTTCAATCTGATGTTTTCAAGGGGCCCCACAATCTGTGCTAGCACAAAAAAACTTACCAAGAGATCTTGATGCAACATCAGCAACTTCATCTGAAATATTGTCCCTTATTGGTTCTCTAAACATATAAATACCAACTCCAGCTACAGCTAAAAGTAAAATTCCCAGTCTTAATGTTGAATAACCTCGAATTCTGAGGTAGTTCTCCAAGTCCTTTACTTTCACAACCATTGAACTCTTTGAACGAGTAGATGTGGGTGCATTAACATTACTTGTGATGTCCTCAATTTTATTTTCAGCAAAGCACCCAAATGATTTGCTTTGGAATGACCTCGTTATTATTTGATTCGCAAATACTTTTCTGTACCAAAAAAGACAAGGTCTGTCGAGCAAATTTTTCACATACAACAAGTTTGGCTTTATTTGAGGAAGTGCTGCTGATAAAACACATGATTTTTTATATCTATTTTCACTCGTCTGTAGCAGGAAAGAACTTGTCGATGACTTAATGTCCTTCTCTTTGTCTGTAAAACATTGGTTAGTAAACGTGAAATACTCGATTCTTTTTCGCCAGCATCTTGCAAAATTTGCCGAAGAAAGAAGAAGGCCATGGCAACGAGATATCTTCTTCCCTTCGCTGCCCAGTCGATTAAACACAAGTTCCATTTGATAAAAAAGTCCATTAAAGTGCTACAACATCTCTTTTAGTTTAAAAGCTTCAGAGAATTGACTCTTGACCAGAAATTCGATCGCAAACCAGTGAAAACTCAAATGTAAACGCTTCGACCTTGCAGTGGAGCAGCCATTACTCTCTCTTTTGGTGGGGCAAGAAGAGCTTTCCTCCGCAGAGCAAGCACCATCGCCTCCGCAGAGCATAAATTCGAAAAGAGAATCTGGAAAAAGAAAAAACGTTATTTTTGAAAAATTTAAAGTATATTCTTTTGGTAAAATTTTCATTACGTTATTCGCAGCAGCCGACGTTCCTCTTGATATCAAACTGTGCAACGCGTAACTCAATGGTTTATTGTTAGTTCTCAATTTATAAATAGCCTTAGATTTTAAATACGAAACTTTTCTTAGTACATATTCTTCGTTCTTTAAAGTAGACTTTTTCAAAATACAATTGTAAAATGTTGACTTAACATGGATCTGTGCTCCTCTCGAAGCAGAGGCTCAGCGTACCATCTGTACATGCAGCCCTCTGATACATAAGGCATTCAGTCTTCACCAAGCAGAATTTTCCATCTGCCACCACAAGCTTAACAAAATAGTTTTCTACAAGCAGGAAAGAGAACACAATTTCTCTGAATACATTTTCCGTGACCAGTTAATCTTTAACGCTATCATACCACTTTTAAAGCCATTTTTGTTTTTAAAATGAAAAAGAATAATTTCCATGTTCTATACACTAGAACGTACAGCTAATACAACTTTTAGATGACACTTTAATTATGCGTTTTATTACTTTTTAAATTGCATCACAAGTTTTGGGATTATCTATTACTGTTTTGTTATTCTAAAAATTAACTTATTCTATTTGTTATTCTTTAATTCTTTAAATGAAAGTACTATTATCTTTAATTTCTAAAATTATATTGTTCACGTTTATTGTTTTTCAAAATCTCTTTTATTTTATTTTTCCTTTCACAGATATTCTTTCTGCTCTTTCGAAATTATCTTCTTTATATTCAAAAAACATTTTATCACAAAACATTATTTTGAACATGCTTATCTTGATCCAGCGATGTTGTTTACGTTTTTCCCCGAAGAAGTTTGGGATTGCATCTGGAAATTTCTGTGCCAGTGTCAGTGTCGACCGCATTTGTGGCCGATGTCAGTGCTTTTTGGCTCTCGTTCTTCTACTGTATTATTGGGCGTGGTTGACGTGTCCGACACGTTGTTGCCCATGCTCTTGTTTCCTCAGCTCTCAGCTTTCGTTCGTCCTTGCTATTGCTGGCCAAGTCAACCTTAAGGTATTCATGTACAATTTTACAACCTGCTGGTGACCTATCTGCAATTTGTATTACTTTGTTTCCTTTATGTAATTCTTCCTTTGCACTCTTCAATTTTTTAGTTTACTCTTCATGGTGACCCATGTTTTAATGACTCAAGGGCGTCGTCCACATCGTCGTCCAAAGCCTCATTGAATTCTATTTGGGTCTTATTTGATTTAAATTTAAACTCTCCATGACTTTCCAGTTTTTTCTTTTTCGACGCTTGCTTTTCTTCGATCATCAAATCATTCTTCAATTTATCGAAATTCTTCTCCTACGTCTACTCGACAAAACAACTATCGACGTGCGAGCTGTCAGAGCCTCGTTATTATGCTTATATACTGCTCCTCCTCCATCTGCACGTGCAAGCCTACACCCATGCACACTTTCCTTACGTCTTAACAATACATTTGACAAACTTAAGACTGTAGTATTCGACTTTCAGAATTCAAACGACTTTAAAAAGCCAAAAGAATACGCCCTTAGACAATAAAACAGAAAAACACACATTTCAGCAAGTTGACTGCTTTCGTTTAAACTTTCGTTTTTACCCAAAAGAGGTTACATTTAATTATAAACAAGTTGGTGCACTTTTCGATACGGCTAATTCCGATGAAGTTGCCCTATTGCTATTGTTGTCATTGTTGTTGTTATTGTTGTTAACTTCATCAGATATATACGTAATTCCAAAGAGGAGTTTTATGTACATTTACAAAGTTTTTATTCAATACACGAGCTTGACAATAATCATGAAACTAGCGCAGGTAATATCTATCACACAAGGAATATAAAGTTTATAAAATCAACGTTTTCATCGGGAACATGGCAAACTTTCTGACAGACGGGCCTAACGTAGGAAACTGTATAAAAGAACCTATATTTTTGGGAATGTAAAAAATGAATTTATTTATTGTCCCAGAAAATAGAAAGCGAGGATAAAGCATTTTGGCAAGCACATAAGGTAAGGTTGAATCTCGTCCAGGATAATCACATGTTCGATAGTGAATTTAGTGTTGGAGTACCCACCCTAGTCTGATTATTTCAGACCCTAGATATCTTTTCAATTCACTTGCAATCGATGTATTTTTAGATGAAAAGAACGAATACCCAAGTAGTAACAAGTACTTTAAGTTCACAGCCCTATTAGCAATTAAGCTGAAATATGCAGCCCTATCAGCAATTAAGCAATTAAGCTTAGCTTAATCAAGCTTAGAAATCAAGAACATTGCCAGGTTGAATTTCACGACGTAGGTTCTCATATACCGATTTTACTGTACTGCACAACAAAACGGTTGTACACACCCAAATGCATGTTTACAAACATAGCCATTAAGATCTTTATAACTTATAACCAATAAAAATATAATATTGTAATTAGTTAAGCTTGATAAATGTTTGATTTGCTCACTAAGATCGTTTAATGATGTCAGGCGCGGAGCCAGTGGAGGGCAGGGGAGGGGGTTGCATGGTGGCAGTATATTTTACCCAAACTATATTTATTTGACTTAGACGGCCATTTTGCCAGTAAATTTGTAACTGTTTTTTCAGCACACTCCGAAGAACCCTGTTACCCCCCCCCCCCCAAATCCTCCGCACCGAGCTCCGACCATGAATAATGTCATCAAACAATTTCTCGTTTCCAATTCATTCCCTTCTCCCCTTCTCAATAATATTCAAAAACAGGCCATGTGTTATGATACACTAACTTGCTGCAAATGACCTTTTCTTATACAATTCTTTAATTTCTACCGATAGCGAGAAGAACGATGGTCTTTCGTCAGGATCTTCTTTCCAACATTCTGTTATCAATTTCCAAACATCGTCGAAACATTTCTTAGGCTGAGAAAGCCTTCCTCCTTGCTCGAGAAAGTCCAAAATCTACGGAAAACAACATTAGAAAGTTGAAAATTAATTGCAAAGCTGATATTTGAAGAAGGCAGAGAAACCAGAATGGAAAATGCAGTTTAGTTTTAAACTAAAATTTGAATCAACCCACAAACGTCGCATTTCACGAATAAAAACAAACTTTCAGAAGCATGGCCAAAGCTTTCTACCCCTAAAGACAAATAAATGCAGTTTAATTTCATTCAACGCATGAGGGTATCCAGTGCAGACGGGGTAAAATGAAGCATGTATCTGTTGTTGTAGTCGGCTTTTTCTATTGTCTTTTTGCTTATAAGGGGGATGGAGGAGGTAAAAAATGAATCAGTTAGTGCGTACGTATTTTGCAGATGCTCCAGTCAGGAAAGTTCGAGTTCTTTACCTGTTTGCAAATGTATCTGTGGAGGAGTTTTACTTTAGATAATTTTGCTTTTGCTTGACGTTGATGTAAGAGGCTTCAACTTGAAGTTTGATAACTTGTGTACATCAAAATCTACTGATTACTGTAATGGTACAAGTACAAGTAGAATTTTTGGAGCCTGAAAAGTGGAATTCAAAATAGGGGGTCAATTTATACTCGGTTCACAAAATAGGGGGTCGACTTATCCTCGGTTTACAAAATAAGGGGTCGACTTCTATTTCTCCTTAGAGTTTCGTCCAAAAATTTCGGGGGTCGATTTATACTTGGTGTCGACTTATGCTCGCGCCATTACGGTATTGCCTGAGCTATGCTATAAGAAAGCTTGCGTTGTGGGTTTTGGTTTAATTGAGTATAACTCAATGATAATTGGGTAGATTTTGGCAAAAAGTATCAAACTACAAGTTAAGGCATCTCATGTCAAATTCAAGCAAAAAACAGAAATATCCATACTAAAGCTCCTCCGCAGCAACTTTGCAAGCGTGAAAACATTTTTGGGCATCCGGTAAGAAATGTGTGTGTTTAAATTAATATCTAAAAGAAGCATTAAAAACAAGCATTTAAGCAATTTAATTATAAATATTAACGATAATAATGAGCGACGTTTCGATGTCATCTTAACATCATTTTCAAGCTAAATGA
>JAYJMH010040198.1:0-15245 GCA_036873815.1 Phacellophora camtschatica | reverse complement strand
TAAGCAAGCCAAATTTGCGCACCAAACAACAAAAATAGAGCAGCAACATGGAGTAACATTGACTGACATATGTCGCGCAACAATGTTGCCCAGTTTGGCCGTACCTTTAGTCTTTCGTTGCCGCACATCGCAGGAATTTTATCTTCAATCATGCAAAAGATCTCCATAAATCTACCTCTGCCGCCATTCTGCATAGTTTCCTTCAGCAACATGTGAATTTTGCTGCCTCCTGCTTGGTTCTTGTGATAATATCTCAAAGATTTGTTGTCGGGCACCGCACACAGCATGAATTTTATTTTTGTAGTCAGCGACGAAAAGAAGTATCAAACATGTTTGATATGAAAAATTGACGCCGACGATAAAAATCTTTGGTTTTTAGTTGCCACACACAGCAAGATTTTTATGCCACCCAGCGAGACAAAAATCGCATGTATCACCGATAAAAATCTGCAGTGTACGTTAGGCTTTAGATAGCAAAAGTTTTGTAACTTGAATCGGAATCTTCACACACTGGTTATGAGCGAATATTATTCCAATTGTTAGTTATGAGCAGTTTTCAGAAACAGCCAGTTCATTAATGTAGTGGCACTAAAGTAACAAGGGGGGCTCCTATATAAAAATAACCCAAAACAATACCAAAAAGTAAAATTCAGTCGTTTTTAGGCATTAGGCCCCCTTAGCCCCCTAGCTCTACAGCACTGGAAACAGGAGAAAACTCCCGAGAGAAGACGGTCCACATTTTAGCTTATTCAGACACGAGTTTTTATTGCTTTTGAGAAAAATTAGAGCTTTTAAAGTTTGAATAGAAAAAGATTTATTGGTATTGTTGTTGTGTTCCTTGATGATAACATGTGCACTTTTCACCAAGAAAACATTAAAAAATCGACCAGCCTTTCGAAAGTTCTTTTGTTCTCCCAAGGAAAATCGCTTTTACGGAATAACACGATGAATATTATCTATTTGGAGAAATACTTGATGTGCAATTATTTATTATTTATTTTAGACTGAAGGGATATTTTGTGTAAAGAATTGTAAATGAAATCAAATGAATACGTTATTGGTCCTTATTTTTCCGGCCCTAATTTAACACTGGACCCTTCAACGCCGGCCCATATTGGCGTTTTTTTTCGAAAGGCTATGATCAAGCTCTCATGGACAAACCCCTAATGCCGCCCCTTCTTCCGCCGGCCCTTCTTCCGCCGGGGGACCAAAAACATCGCCAACGAGAGCCGGCAAAATAAGGGTCAACAAGGTGACGTTGATTTCAATTTCATGGAATGGAAGGAAGGAAAAATATGAAATATCGGAAATATATTCTGTCTTGTCGCAGAAAGAGAAAAATCGCTCACGCCCTGTTGTTGTTTTTTCGTAGCCCTCCACGAAGAAGCATCGAGGCATCCGGTATGCTATCAGAGACTTAGAAAATGAGCTGCGTTAATCAGGTGAAAGTATTATCATTTCATACGTTTCTTTCGCGCGCATGTGATGCGTGTTTATGTTTTGTTTTGCGACGGTGCTTATTAGCCGGTGCGGTCTTAAAAAGAGTACATAGTAGTTCCCATATGACATTAGATGATCATATTTTGTACAGCAGTGGGTTGAGATGACGAATTTATACGTGGATCAGCGATCGGTATTTTAGTAGATGTTCATAGATTAATAGACTTAGAAATCCTATATACGTAGTGGTTATATTTTCATTTTGTCATATACAAAACGTGTAATTAGAAAACAGCTGCGCGCAGTTAGCTAGCATCCGTTATTTCGAGCCATTGCCAGAAACTGAAATCATGTATTTAAGGTGGAAATGGCGGATGCTGTAGATAGGCGACATTCGAGATGGTGGACAATTGTATCAGATTTATTTTAATGTTGTTTTGATGCGCTTTTTCATGACAATAAATTTTTCAGGCTCAGCCTGGAGGATATCCTTATTTTTCTATTGTTCCAAACAATAGACTTCTTGTTTTCCAGCTTAAACCTGAGCCTTAGCGTTGTTATAAAAAAGGCTCTTATAAAACAAAAAGAATGTACTACATTAGACATTTTTCAAATTTTTGCTATCAGCTCGCTCACCCCTAAACTTGCTCCTATTTTTTCACGTAAACATATATTTTTGAAGGGGTTTTTCTATACTCTTATGGCTATAATAATTCAGCTAAAGAGCCGTTGATTGGATAAGGGAGAAATTTAAATTGATTATTATTGAACCCTTATTTTAGTAAATGTGTCGTTGTTTTGTAGAATTTCTTTCTTTCTTCTTTTTCCTGATTTATAAAATTTGAAATAAACATCCTTTCGAAGTCACGCTGCTTGAAAATTTCAGAACCCTAAAGAATAATTGGACGAAATACAGTATTTTTATTGCGTACTATGCGGTCGTCAAGGATTCTGCGACTGTCGTCATACAAATGCACCATAACATTGTTCGCCATCTTTAGCGTCGCCATTTTTTGGCAGCCTCGTTTCCAAGGATGTGTTTCAGAGGAGTAATACCTCTTGTACCTGGTCGACGTTAGATCATAGTCGAGATATTTACATACACCGTCTCTCGATGCATGACCAATATTATTCGTTCTTAAAATGCACATTTCAAAATAACTTTTATTGAGAACGAAATGCATAACTTCTATTTGTCATATATCAAGAGATGATGTGTGTCATTATCACGACTATACCAGGGGGTATGTTCTTTTGAAATATCCCTGGGCATGAGGTTGTATTTTTAGTCGTCTGTTAAACTTCAGGTCAACCTACAGTTATCAATTAACTCTAGGTGTATTTGCCCTGGCCTGTTTTCCAAGGTGAAATTATCGTATTACGGAAATGATGACGACTACACACCAGGGCGTTTACCCAGATCCACTGCGGTTGATTATTGAGCCGTTGTTGAGTTTCAGTTGCGTCAAATATTGCTGTCGTTAAAGGCCGCGAAACAGTTTACATTAGCTTACAAAAATTTCGGACTTGAAACTTTCGGACAACAAACACGAACGTTTTAAAACAATAAATGGAAAGATTTCAAACACGAACGTTTTCGGACGAACCTACTTTGTCGGAAATTAAAAGCGTCCGAAATTTTTCGTAGTTATTGTATCTAAATGTGAATGGGTAAATATCTTCATAACGTCATTTTTTCGGTAATCCTTAATTCTTTAAATCGAGCAACGATTTTCGTATTTCCTCAAATAAAAATCTTTATAGAATCATTGTTTTATCTAGTAACTCTTTCGCCTTCGGAATATTCGTATGACCCATTAAACATCTTATAATAAATTTGTTATTTGCATTCAAATTCTTCTGCAACAAACAATCGTCGTAAATGCCAAACTTTTATTTTATTTTATCTGATCTAAGCCGACTGTTTCATCCCGAAATGCACTGATTAATACTCATATGAATATATTTGATATATTGCTGAAGATTCGCCAGTTGATGTGATAGTTAGGATTTATTTATTAGTTCATATTTATACTTCTAGATAAATTGGTCCCTTGTATTTCTTATTGGGTAACGTGAATTTTTCAGTGGCGAAAGAGTTAAAAAATGAAATATTTTGAGGTCATGTTTATAGGACAGCAAGGTTACCCCATTCCAAGAGTTATTCTATGTAGTATAGTCACAAGGGATAACTTATAAATTCATTAAAATGAGCGAGAAGACTGCTTTTGTTCCAAGGTTGTCTTAACCATTTCACCCAGAGAAAGGCACATGGCCAAATAACACAAAGCGTCATATTTTCAGTAAGTAAATAAAGAAATAACTTTACATAAAATTCAGATATTTCAGCGTAGGTTTATCTCTTGAGTTAAGTTGGTTTGTAAGTGCCACCCCTGAAAAATTAAATATAAATGGGATTTTCCTATTAATTAGAAACAAAGCCGGGCGTGAAGGGGTTAATTTGTATGTTGAAAGCGACAACTTATAAACGCACACAGAACAGATAGGAAGGCTTCCTTTTTGTCTGAGGGTAGCTTGATGACTTTGGATTTTGGGTTACCTTGATTTGCTGTAGACATGCCCGAATATAGCGTGGCTATTGTGAGCTGGGCTACTCTGAGTTTGTACTGTATTGATTGTGAGTAGAGAGGTTTGGATCCGGTACGAGTTTAAGTGCGAGTTGGACTGGGGAAACAATTTAATTTAAAATCCTAAAATTGTGCTTTTCAAATGTGCAACGTAAATAGATTATTTTTCGTCGCCATTTGGGAAAACAAGTTGAGTACCCCCCGAGAATACTGAACAAATTTTTATTTCGTACTCAATATATCGAGGCAATGCCATATATTGATGAAATTGGGATGGAGGCCTAATTCAATTTGAGCTTTCGGCATTGTTAAACAGGTAGTTACTAGATATATCACAGCGGAGATAGGGACACGCACCATCTCTTGATATATGACAAATAACAATTTTACACATTTTGTTCGAAGTTGAAGTGTTTCTTTTGAGAAAGAATACTATATGTCATATATCTAGATATGGTATGTGTTCTCACCTCCACTATGATTTAGTACTGAACTTGTTAACATTGAGGTTGACAAAGAACGTAATTTGTGTTTCAAATCGGCTTTTGGAGTGCGCTTTTCAACTTTATTTTCTTACTTCTTGTCCTGAATCTAAACGCCTCTAATGATTTTGTTGATTACAGCAAACAAAATTTAAATTGATTGTACTTAACTGCGATGATTAGTTAGATATAGTTCATACCGGCCTGTATACGTACCACTAAGATATATTTGAACGCTCAACAGGGTGATTTGATTAAAATTGATATGAGCATTGTAAATGCTTGGTAGTTGCACTATCTTACGAACACAACTGTCCACACAAGTTATCTGCGCAATTGAATTTAGATAGACTTTATTCTCGAGTTTTAAGTGATCGCTGGCGTTTTTACCATGCCGCTACTTTAAGGTGTAATGCAGTTAACCCGACGTGATATCAATACGATGAAATTTTTTATCCTTGAAAGGACTGTATTTTCAGAGGGTAAATATGAACACAATTTTGTAATTACTTCTGCAAAGACACTAACTAATTACGTCACGGAGGCTTGGTACGCAACGGTCTAACCGTCAATTCTGAAGCACAGTGGGGATTACTCAATCAAATTTTGTGAAGAGCTTGTTTATAAAATGCAGAAAATAGCTATGTTTGTTTTATAAAACAAGCTGATAAATTTTTGGAGTCGTATTCACTTTAAATACGAGTTTATATTGAGAACTGATTTGATTTCCTTGCGCTGTCTTTAAGAATAACCTATATGTACTTGAAATAAAGTTAGGCATACAATGGTTAGAGGAATAATGTAAGAATAGTTACAATATTTTTGAAGAACTGGAGACAGCTGAGATTTTCGATCTGTGAGGTTTTCCGTGTGATTAAGTTACTTGAATTAAAAGAATTATTTATCTAACCATGTGTTCATTGAACTAAGGCGCATTTGAAACATTTAGGAAGCATTCTTTGCGAAGCGGAAGGATTTTAAAAATGAGAAACAACGCTACCCAACAAAAAGCCATGTTGTTCTGTTTCCACGTCACTGATTGAGCTTGCGTGCGAGTAACACGTGGACCATTTGGTAATGTTTCAGGGAAGTGCACTATCATCTTTGTAGAGTAGTGTTTTTGTCAACTCAATTGATTTCAATCGTGTCGTAGACTCGTGCATTTTGCGCGTTTTTTTTCGCGCGGTTTTTTTTCGCGCGTTAAGTTATTTCCAAGGTGCATTGTATCTATCGAGACAAAATTATGTTGCCACTCTCGCTGACAATTTTTGCTTTAGTTGTTGCATACGCTGCCATGCAAATTGCACATGCCAATTTTGATGCTAGAGGTAACAATTTATTTGAAACATAAATGAGATATATTATATAATTTTGCTGTCTCTGCCATGCCCTTGTGTAGCATAGAAGAATTTTGTATTTTAGTATTTGTCTGTGAGTTTGTTTAAAGAAATTTTTATCACATGCTCATGAATACTGCAATTTCATTGGCTATTTTTTGAATAAAAACATATTTACTGGTGACTGAAATGCTAAATATTTCTATGCTTCCCTGGTCGGTTGCAGAGACGGCGTTCAACATTTTTTCATTGTTTTTATTATAAGTAAATCTCATTGTTTCTGCAAGAAATGACTAGCATTTTAGCCTCTATTTCGTTTGCATGGTATTAAAGCTGCTTTTAGAGTGTATGATACAGTTTCATTTTAGTTTACTTTCGAATATTTGGCGTCTTATCGCAATCCTTCTAAACGGGCAAAAGTGCTTCTGGGAAATTTATTACGATGTTACGGTGTTACGATAGATTGTATTTTGCCAGCACCCCCAACCCGCCGTTTTTAATTGATAAATATTGGAAAAATCTGAATATTTGAAGAATATGATAACAATAAAAGAAGAAAATCAATAGGAATAAAGATTTAGAGGGACGGGTATTTGATGTTTATTTATTTAGCGGTTTGAAAGGAAAATTAGGCAGTAGTATTGACATTAAAGTTAATTTGGCACCATTAAAAATCTGCCTCAATGATTACGAACGCGAGAACGCGAGTAGAAAAAGGGTTCGTTATTCTAAAGCAGGGCCGCCAAGAGAAATGAAGGGCCCCTGGAAAATTCAAGCAGGGCCACATCTTTTACCACATCTACTTACGTAGGATTTAAAGCAATTTGTATTCACTTAGACTTGTGAATAAAGCCTCCTATCCCCCTTCCTCGGTGGGACAGCACTTTTGTCCGTTTACGAATCAGCTATTTCGTAGTTGGACGACGCAGGCGATCGATTACTTTTGTCTTGAAGAGCGTGTCATGATTTTTCTCTAAAGCGGGCTATAACTCTCCCTCCCCAATGGGGATACGAGCGGGGTGCACATAAGAAATTGGTGCTTGCTCCAGCTAGGAGTTTGTTATTATCATGAGATTAGCCAATCACATCATGACTGTTTATCACGTGCTCGCAAGCATATCACATGCTCACAAAATAATAAGTGTACGAAATAGCCAAATTCTTCCAGCATGTATGCAGCTAAAATAGTTGTATGAACATGCTAAATACAGTAAAACACCGCAAACAAAAACCTAACTTTTGAGCATTCAGTGTGCAGTATGTTTTTATTTTAAAGCTATAGAACTGTCTCTTCAGGAAATGTAGATGGTATATTAAAGTCAAGGTCAAGTACATTTTCCATTTCTTGGTGACTTGTTTTTAATTTTCATGTTCTTGTTTGCCGGGTTTTACTGTAATGCATTTTTGCAAGTAAGTTTTTTCAACACTTTCACCCCCGGAAAGGGCCATATTGCTCCGGACGTTTCACATGGCTAATCACCGTAAAACGTGATATTTTCAGGAGGTAAATGCTAACAGAACTATATTAATTTGAGATTTTGGGGAGATATTTAAAACCGTAAATTTTCCATTTTGAATCAAAGTTAATTTTATGTGTCTGTACAGCGCTGTCCCTGTTATGATCTCGCCGCCTACGTCGTTCAACACACGGGTTTTTCTGCAAACTGGGAACATTACATATTTATTGAAAGAACTTCTCAAGTACATAACCTTGACGGTAAGAGCTCTAAGCTCATTTCTTTAGTCATTTAGCAACCTTTTTTTACTGGGAGTGTTTTACAACCTCGTATCCAGAGCTATTTTGTTCAGAAGAAATACCCCTGATACCTACCTGCAAATTTTGCGTAAATTTATGCGAGCTCGTAAATTTATGCCGCATCAAAAGAATTCATTTTTTGAATTCTACATTTGCTAATCGTTTTTCATATTCGAATTTGAAATCTCTAGAGAATTGGTCGAATGTTGATTTCTATTATTATTATTTTTCATAAGCAATGAACACGCATAACCGCCATGTAGGCATCAGGGGTATTGTATGACGAATAGCCCTGGGTACAAAGTTGAGTGTTTTAAGATAATGGCATGGCCTAGAATTTTTATGTCAACTTATCACTGATATGAAATCATTTGTTTTTTGTTCTTTTTATCTGTACTATGTTCCATATTTAAAGCATGCTAAGGCTCCACTAGTGAAAATTTCTTAAGTTTGGACCATTTTCGACCGAGTTTCACTAGCAAAAGTTTCTTAATTGTATATAAAAAAAATTCTGTTTTTAGTACTATGTACATAAAAAGTCCCTTTTTTACCATGAATTCTTTTTTTCAAAATTAACATTAACAAAAACTGGGTATATATTGTCAGGATAAAAAGTTAATACACATCTTCACTGAATTAGTCATTTGACGTCATGAGGTAAAAGTTTCTTAAATTTTCGTCGGTTTTACCAGTGAGTTCTTATCAAGTTGTTTCTTGTAAAAAAATCATGTAGGCCTACTAATGATAAATGTAATAAGCACGTTATATTACACCTGGTTGGTAATACCTAAAAGTAATACCTTCCTTGAACATGCATGCTTATCTACGAAAACGAAAGAGAATGGCATTCGCAGAAATTTGGGCTTCGTCCACACTTCTCCGTTTTTATTGTGACAAGTTTTTGGTACCAAGAACGGAGAAACATATGACATAAATTCAAATTTTATATAGGCTAGCTATAAACCTGTCATCAAGCAGAGGCGAATTTTGTAACAATAATGAAATTGACACACTGGATTCAAAGCGATTATCCCTCGAGAACAAAGCGAAACGCTCTCGACTGGAAAATGAAAACATCTCCTCCGCAACATTGTTTGTTTTTGTTTTCCAGTTTGGAGAGTTTCACTTTGTTCTGTTATTCTGGAATTATGGAAATTCACCAAAATTTGAATAATTGCATTTACGATTGAAAATCGAGCTTAGTATCAATGTGAAGATTTAAAAGGGATGTGAATTCAAAAATATTGTCCTGACGAGAATATGTGCATTACTGGATAGAATTTGGACAAAAATATAGGTAGAGCATGGACTTTGAGAAACGGAAACGCTAGTGTTGTTTCCTAATCCCACATATCCCTGTGCCCTGCAAACATTAACGAACAAAAACAACAACCTGCACGGGTACAGAGACACGAGGAAGATTAAGAAACTGCTGAAAACTCGCTAATCACATTGATGGACTTACTACAATCGTCGTAGTAGTGTATGGGTAGCAATGCTAAAATTGGTTCTCTGAATGCACGTTTTTTTTTATAAGAGCAGCTTGCTCAGATTTCAGAATGGATTTGTTCTTATTTCTGGACTGATTTTTATAAACTTGCCACCTACCTACTCTCGCCTAAAAAACATGTAGTGTAAAATTTTCTTGGAAATTTTACGGGGAAAGCAGGGCAACACTTTGCTCAGCTGCACAGGAGCAATACGTCACTTTGATTTTCAAAACTGCGAGAAAAGGCGGGAAGACGAGCAGGCAGAAGGTGAAGGGTTTCAAAGTTGCTGGTAAAAGAAGATGAGAGGCTGGGAATAGAAAATGGTGAGTTTTATCTGTGTGTAATAATGATGTTATCAAAATTACGCTGGTTGGGAAAGGCTGGCTTCGGAATATTACAGCAGCCTGCTCTTTGAAATCAATACAATGCTAATTATATTCGAAATCACCCACCTGTGTGTGAAATCGCTTTATATACAAACGACTCAAAAGTTTGGAACAATGTAATCATATTGTTTTGATGATGGTGAAAGGAATGTCCTGGCTGCCCCTTTGGTGTACCCATCCCAACCCTCCATGTGCCTGGAACAAAGTCCAAACAAGAAGGGAAGAACATAATAACAAAATCAATGTGCCTCAAAAAATTTAAGCTGTTTCGACTGTGACATGTTTGAATCACGTTATCACAAAGGTAAAGCAAGCAAAGTATCTTTCATAATGAAAATTCAAAAAATATTATGAATTGGAAAATATCCTTAATGGTAAATTGATACAATTTTCTTGTTACAAACAATAATTAACATTTGGTTTGAAAGTGGCTATCAGGGCGCAGGGACTTCTACTCCAGATTGGAAAGTTTGAAAATTGCACTGGAGATTTCTATAAGAGGCCAAATGCTGTGTCAATTTAAACTGTAAATTTAGAGAAAAATATGTGGATCAAAATTTTGGTGGTGTGCACCAAATAAAAGAAACACTAGTTTTTACACTTCATAAAAATGTGTGCGGATGGAAATGTAAACTTAATTTTTACTTAATATAAAACATAATTAATGTTTTCAATATAACATTCATTTTAATTGGAATCTTCACAGTTCTGCAAGGTAAATGAAAATTATGCAAAAAATTAAACACTCAGAAAAAGTCAAAGTAAGCAAATCAAACTTTCAAATTGAGTGACTGTTTGCATATGCAAGACAAGATATAGTAAACATTAGATGCTCATTACCACAGACCCATAACCAATATAAAAGAACTGCAACTAGTTTATAGTTTCCCCAATGAAGAGCACATGTAACATGTACTGTTTTCTGCACACAGAGGCAGAAAATGGAACCCAAATCTTGACAAATTATTAGTAAAAAACATTTTCAAGGCTTTTTTTTAGAAATTTCAGTAATTTAAGCAATTTGTTTGCATTTGACATCCTCCCCCAATTAAAACTGAATTTTTGCCAGTGTCTGCACACAAGCTATTTTGCTCACAAATGCCTGACTCGAATTATGTTCAATAATTTGTTCTTACCAAAGATCTTTACGAAAAGAATTTTCACAGATTTATGTTCTTAATTGGTTTATTTGTTCATTTTATGGAAATATGGAAATAAAACATAGAACATAAAAATATTGAACATATTGAACAATAAAATATAGAAATATTACAATATTGCAATAAATCATTAAACTATATTAAAGCTCTTTATAACATATTTTATAGCCCATTCCATTGTTGATTCTGAATAAACCAGACAATAAAATATGATGTCAAAATGTCAAAATACAGGTCATGTCAAAATGACTAGGGGTCAAATTTTGAAAAATTAAGCACTTAGCCTTCATAGCAAATAAAGCTCTGTTGAACATTAGATAGCAAAACAGAATGATACCAAGAGAAAAAGCTTTTTGAAACTGAATGTCCTCATTTGAATCTTCAAGGTGACCATTATGGAATCAAGGTTTTTTTTATCTTTTAATGCTATCCCTGCCACTTTTCTTTAGGGTATGTGGTTTTATAGTATTAGATTTTAGTGTATTTTAACTTTTGTAATACTTTTTGTAATTAAATCATACATTGCCTGTAATATTTTTATATTTATTTTTTTAAAAATCATATTGTAAAATGTTTAATTTGTGGCATAAAATACATTACATTCATATATATTTTTTAGACCTGGAGATTATGATGTTTAAGTTTTAAAAATTGCTGAAAAATCAAAATTGTTTTGAACGCAATATTTGAACAGAAAGAAAAATGAAAAGACCTTAAAAATCAAGATTGTTTTGAACACAAGATTTGAACAGAAAGAAAAAATGAAAAGACCTTATTTCAGCAAACAAACTCAAAAAGCCATAATCCATATTCCATAAGGGTACCAGGGGTAAAAAAAATACTACACCCTTCTAAATTCAGAACTAACTTTGCACTTCAAATAAATTTTAATGCAACTAAACTTGAATCACATGACCAAGGGAAGTTTACAGAAATTTCAGGACAGCACATGGTCCTGCATCCATTTCCATCCACTCAATGGCATACTTGTTACTTTCTTCTTGGTATTTCTAACCATGCTTAGTTGCTGATGGAATGTTTGCAGAAGCTTTCAAGCATGCTTTCCAGACAAAAAGCTTTGGGAGTTAACCCAAAGCATATTCTTCACAAGGCAATACCTACAAGGGGGCAGCTGATGTGATACTGCCTGTGACTCTAGCTCACATTTCTTGGCACAGAGCATTGCATAAGCATAGCATATTTCTGCCACTTATAGTCTTACTTCCATTTACTTCAAATGCAGATTCCCTTTGATATCAGGTTTTAGCTTTCTGGCATCCATGCATACACACATTGTGGCATAATCAGTACTTTTGCCAGCAAGAGAAAACTAATGGGCATTCTATAATTCTGAAAGAAAATGTATACAATGCCAGAGCCTGCTTGGTTAGCTAATGTTCATATGCCACTCATATGTGACAAATGGCAGAAATAAGCTATGCTACACAATGTTCTTTTTTTTTTTTTTTTTTTTATACAAATAAAATATACAAATAAAATATATTTTTTTTTACACAATGTTCTGCGCTGCACTATGCACTGTTCTGGGTCGTCCATAGTTTTGAGTCAAGCTTGACTAAATTTTCCAACCTTGTACTCGTATTAGTTCTGGATCTAAGCCTCCCAATCTTAGCATCGAGTTTCCTCCACATAAAAAAAATGTGGTATATTTCATCTTTATATTTACCTTTGCTCACTACCATCTCGCTAAACGCAATAAATTTCATTTATTTTTGCAATTTACTTGAAATACCATCTGTTGCCTTCTTTATATTCAAATTCAAAACTTGTTTTAATCCTTTAAATTTGAAATATTCAACTTATGTATTCACGTAAATTATAAGGAGGAAACTCAAAGCTAAGATTAGGAGGCTTAGATCCAGAACTAATACGAATACAAGGTTGGAAAATTTAGTCAAGCTTGCCTTACTATTATGAAATATTCAATTTATGTATTCACATCTTAATAATATTTTAGATTTCATTTTCTTTTTCCAGAACATTTGTTTTCAGAGCCTTTTTTCCAACTCCTCCAACTCTTAGAAACAGCACAGCATAATTTGTCATATTTTATGTTTGTACAAAACGGGGTAGCCTCAGTGATGTAGTGCCACTAAAATAACAAGGGGGGCTCCAATGGTTTTAATAAACGTAAGCAACCTAAAGGTTTGTCCAGACTCCTTTGATTGCCAAATTGCTTTTTTGTTTCAGAACGCAAACGAAGAACGATATGTGAGAACCGAAAACATTTCAGCTATAATCTATATGCCTAAATTTAAAAAGAACAACAAATGGTACAATAGTACAACTGACTGGTCAAAATAATGTTTTATGGACTATTTTAGATAACAAAAGATATGCGATAGGTGAAAATGAAAACGTTTCAGATAATAGAGAATTCAGTTAAGATCTACGTCAACTGATCTGAAAAGAGCAACAAATCGTACAACAATGGTAACATAAGCGACCTAAGGTTAGTGTAAATCCCATTTCATCGACTATTCCTTTTGTTTCAGGAGACAAAAGATAAACGGCATGTGGAAATTGAAAATGTTTCAGATTAAAGAGAAATCTGAGCACAGGCGTTGGGTTTCGTGGTGTATATTTTCTATTTTTTGTTTGTTTTTGGTTTCCCATCACCCATGCTTTTTTATTGTGTCCTATCACCAATGCAGGACACAAAAATTGCTTTGTTAATATTGCGAAGCTATCATTTCAACGATTTTGCTTATTTTCGAAAAACAGGTCTTCCGAAACGGCTGTGAAAGTTAAATTATAACAAAATTCTTGAAATGATTTACAAAAAATAGTTTGATTCATTAGCTACAAGAAGAAGTTTTCAAAAAAGCGATCAACCATGTGTTTTTGTCTTCATGATTTTTCAAACGTGGACAGTTTTAGTTACCCAGCATACCCCTTTAGAGCTTTCAGTGTTGTTTTAGCTTCTGTTATCTATAGAATTCTCTTTCTCGAACGAATTATCATCCCCGCTGTGAGAATGAGATGACGGAGTACAACTGCAGTATGCACTGTTGTTATAATAACACATTTTATGATCACACGCATTTTATATTAACAAGTTTTGAAATTGAATATAAAGAAGGCAACAGATGGTATTTCAAGTAAATTGCAAAAAAAAAAGAAATTTATTGCTTTTAGCGAGATGGTAGCGAGCAAAGGTAGATAGAAAGATGAAATATACCACATTTTTTTTTATATGGAGGAAACTCAATGCTAAGATTGGGAGACTTAGATCCAGAACTAATACGAGTACAAGGTTGGAAAATGCACTTCAAAAGGCGATTTAGTAAAAGAATTAACTTTATTTGTAAACCTTATGCTATATTTCTGCAGTGCCAAATGTTCTTGGTAGATTAGGCCTTCTCGCTGTCGCTATGATAAAGCCAATTTCCTCTTCTTCTCGGAGTCTTTAGCTTGTTCTTCCAAAAGACGACGAAAAATAGTAAATTCGACGTTGGAAGATCTGTAACGTTCCGATGCCCCATTGGAACAACATTTTCCCCCAAGTTACATAATTCTTTAAATTGCGAATTCAATTGCTTTCTATGGCGTACTCGTACTCTTGTTCATTCTGGAACCTCCCTATTCTTTTGTAAGAACTCGATGCTAAGATTCTCAAATAATTAAGGAACTAAGGAACACGAAAATGTTTAATTCTTCTAGCAACAAAGTAACATTCTAATCATAGAGCGAATATTCTTACAACGACAGCAGTTAGAAAGCGGTAATCGTGGCCCTGGGTGGCCATTTTTGTTAATTTTCAATCTTTAACCCTTTCCCCTTGGGAAGGGAGATATGGCCCATTGATAAGCAACGTAAAACTTCATATTTTCACGAGGTAAGTGCAGGCAGAACTGTACATTAATTTCAAATATTTTAACGTAAGTTTATGTTTTGAATTAAATTGGTTTGTATGTGGTGCCCCCTGCAAAATAAAACTTACATATGATTTGCCTGTTAATCAGAAATTCTCTTGTCGTTTGGATGAGAAACTTTGAACTTCATTAGGAACTTGAACACCAACTTCAGGTGAAGGTTCTTTGTAAAAAACGTGTATGTACTTGGTGGACCATAGAAAAGTGTCGCCGTTTGTTGAGCTATCCTGCAAATTCTGTTCGTTACTGGGCCGCAAAAATAACGCAGAAAAATTCCCGAAAGTTTAACTTAGATTTTGAGATCATGCTCAAACTTCTGCGATAAGCCTAACGCACCCAAATAACGAAAAGTAAAAAAATGTCTTTCTTTAGATTTGGAAATGAATTGAGAATATTTCTGGACAGTCCATTCCGTAAAGTCAATCTATCTGCGCTGCGTGAAGTCGATCAAGCATATGCGAAATGTAAATGGTCAGCGAAACATTTTAGCATACTTTTACACTTCTCATCTGTTTGATCTTATCGACTTCATTCGGAAGCATTAAATTTACAGAACAGACTTTCCAGAAATGCTTTCTATTTACTTCAAAATCTAAAGAAAAAAATTATTTTTATTTTCGTTATTTTGGCGTCTTACAATACACCACTTTAACGAAAATGCGCCATTATGGATTTATTCAAAATTTTGCTCAATGAAATTTTTGACTTCA
>JAYJMH010040187.1:0-15245 GCA_036873815.1 Phacellophora camtschatica | reverse complement strand
CTATTTCCGACTGTTTCCGAAAATATCTTACTCTGTAAAGCGTATTGATAATGAGAGAAATATAATGTCTTGAAAAGCCGTTACCCATCTTGAAGACGTGAGGTGGGCGTTTCCTGCAATAGGAAAGGGTGTGGCCAAAAAAATTTTTCGGGGGCTTGGCCCCCGAACCCTTGATACATGCGCGGCTTCGCCGCGTGTCTCAGTATATATTGGCGGCTTCGCCGCAATGCGACAGTCGCAATTTCGTCTGGATCCGCCCCTGCAACACCTTTAATTCGAATTATTTTTATTCTCATTGTAATGGTAACGGAAGCATTGCTTCTTTTGGGTCGTGGAGAGTAAAAATTTTGCAACAAACGCTTCAATTCTATTATTCCACAAAGAAAATGATTGATGTGACAAATGATTGATTGATGTCATTGACAGTCATTGAGAGTAGCTGCCGAGTATAAAATCCAATACTAGAATTTTATTTTAAGCCACAAATTAAACACTTTATATACAATATAATTTTTAAAAAAAAGTATAAAATATTACAGGCAATGCATGATTCAATTACAAAAAATATTACTAAAGCTAAAATACATTAAATCTAATACCATAAATATACCCCTAAACTAAAGTGGCAGGGATAGCATTAAAATATCGAAAGATCTTGATACCATAATGGTCCCCGTGGAGGTTTGTGTTGCAAGAAATAGTTTTCTTTTAAATGAAAGGAAAAATGTTATTCATATATTTAAAGAAAAGAGACAAAGAATATACATTTTTTTCAAACCAATCATAAATGATAAATGGAGGCAATGTTTTTCTTCCCCTGTATATTTAACATAAAAACGCTTTTGATCTTATGCTTAAAATTATTCTAATTGCTTGCGGACTGGAGAAGATATGATAAGCATTTTTGACCATAGTTACTTTTCCGCAAGGGGAGGTATAGCCTGTCTTTCAATCTTCGAGTGGAACGGCTCTGATCGGCTGCTGGCTTGAACATTTCTGAGGAATATGCTGGTGATGTGTTATTAAAAATCTGAAAATATTTGCACAAATACTTTCAAATTGTTCAAATCTTTCTCTCGTCGGAAGCCAATTGATTTTTTGGAAATGTTTTGCTTTCAAGTGTGTTGTGCTTTTTAAATTCAAACAAAAACGAACACATTTGTTATGTGCTGTTAGGATTTTCTTGGACAGCCTGCTGTTCAAAATGTGGTACCACGCAGTGGAAGCGTAATCAAAATGAGGCTGGATGAGGGCGTTTGATAGTAGTCTCCAAAGTTTGTAAGTTAAAAAGGTTTGTTTTCTGTAGAGGAAAGCGAGTCTGACATTAATTTTTGCAAGCATTTTTGTTGCCTTTGGTTCTCCAGAAATCTTTCGTCAAGAATGCAACCAAGATATGTAACCTGGGAGTGCTGTTTGATTTGTGTATCATTGCTATTAATTTTCAGTTTGTTCATGTTCTTATTTTTGTTGCGCGCGAAAAGAATACTCTTTGTTTTGTCTTCACCAAAGAGAATACTCAATTTATTCTCGACAAACCAATCACGTAGAAAATTGAAGTTTCTATTTAAGTTATCCTCTGCCGCTTGTATATTTGAATAAAAATGAAAATCAGGCACGAATCATCTGCATACAGAAGTAGTTCGCAATCTATTGCCTGTGGCATGTCATTCACGTATAGCAGAAATATCAGTGGACCAAGTATTGATCCCTGTGGGACCCCTGCGTTGATTACCAAAGATTAAAATTACAATGGTGCATTGTTACAATACAATAGGCTGGAGGTAAAAATCACGGTAAAATTAGATAAACAAAGTTTTGTAATCTCATACCTTGTGCCATGATAAGTCCTGGGGCAGATTTTTTCGTTATCATTGGCGAAAAATACGTCATATATCCATACGTTCCAAAATTTTGTGAAAGATGCAGAGAACAACCATCCTGTAAAAAAAAACTATAACATTTAGTTCCATTTAAGTTAGGCTAACTTTAAACGTCGCATTTGTGTTAAGAGTCAAATTCAATTAAATCAACGATAAATCCACGTTAAATCTATAATTTGGCGCCACACGTTAAGTTTGGGTCAATCTTGATTAAAGTTTCTGATTTGGAATTGGAAAGTTAGCCAAGTCAACTTTATACCAATTTGAGTAAGTCTGACGTTTTGAATCAAAGACAAATTTTGCCATTTCGAATTTATGAAAAATACTATTTGCTCTTAAAATACACAATTCTACGTAGTTTTTAAGAACGAAATGTAGAACTACTATTTGCCATATATCTAGAGGTGGTGACCCCCTCCCCCCATTCCTGAGGTGAAAAGGTAAATCTAACGCACATTAATAGCTTCAGAAGCATAGAATAGAAGCGAACAGTTTCACAAGATGCAAGGCCTCTTGTGAAACTGACGTCAAACAACCTGTTTTTTTAAAATGCAGACTTACCGCTACATGGCAGTTACTAGGCCTTCCATCATAACGTCTCGTTGGTGCAGTTATGTTCATCCATTCTCCTCCTTTATCAAAAGAAATCAAGGTTTTCATATGCCGACTGCCCGGTACATTGTTTGTTAGCTGAGTTGCAATGTAGATTCCATAAATCCCCTGCACTCGGTATAAGTCAATGAAGGATTTATTCAATCTTGAACTGTAAGTAAAATGCAGAAAAATTAGCTCTTTATGTGAGTAGGAGCCTTAAGAGTATGTTCTTCTTCATTCAGTTTTCATAAAAAAAAAACTCACCACGTGTTGAAATTATCGCGTAAAAGATTGTCTTGCGCTTACATGATAAATTGACGTTCCATGATGAAATTTCAAATTTATCCCACATGCCAAGGAAAGTTGCGAGAAAACAAGTTCTCTTAATGCAAAATTGCCCCAAAAAGCAAACAATTAATAAAATGCTATAATTTAATTATATGTTCGATGTAAAAATGATAAATGATTAAATATATAAATAATTAATAAATATAAATAAAAAAATCAAATACCTGACTGGCAGATTTGGATTATAATCTTTATTGTAGTAAACAATTCGCTGCAAGGATTCACTGTATGAATATCCCGTTTGGTCTGATATGTATAATGAAGCACCATTATTCCGATCAACGGCAACAAATAACTGATCCTCCGACGCATCTCCGAATATGTAACTCACAGCCGGTCTCTTCTCTTCCTCCGGAAATCTCGCCGTCTTGAAAGATCGCCGTTTGTACGAGACCTGTATGTCAACTCCTTTCGTGGTACTGTTTCTCCGTGAAATAAACATGTACTTGTCCTGCATATCAAAGTCTATAACGTCCCTCGCCATCGTCCATGGATACCAATACCAGTAGTAGTATCTCATGACGGTGGAGTTTTGTCCTGCGAACGGATATTTGAGTAAGTTTCGCGTTTGAAATCTGTTCGGAGCGGGATCATGGATCATGGGATAAGGACAACACCATCCTTAGATATATGACATTCGTTCTTAAAAGGCACATTTTCGAAGAAACTTCAAGAACGAAGAAATGTACAAGTGTTATTTGTCATATACCTAGAGATGGTATTCGTATTCAACTCTACAATAATTTAGTAATAATTTAGTTTTAAATGGAATCCAGCAAAAAACGATAACTAAGGCCTAAGACATGACTTATAACAATCGTCGTAGTTCTGATAAGCTGATGGACGCTCAAACTGTCTGAAGTGACTGTGAAGACGAGACTAGCCTAAGACTGGCTACACATTGACCCTGTTTTCGTTCTTGTTGTTGTGTAATGACCAGCTTCGATGAAGGATTGGTTTGTTGTATAAATCTTGTAATCTTATTTGGCTATAAATCTTAAAGTATTAGTATTGTAAGAACCATATTTGCTTAGTTTGGGAACCAAGTTTTGTATTTCTACCGGGTGTCTCAAAATAAAGTTCACCCGTTTGGTGGCTTGTACCTCGAAATCGGTAGGGCCAAAAACATCAAATTATTTTGAAAGCGACGTCCGAGGGCAAAATTAGAATATGCGATACAAAAAAGGTGGGTGCGACCACCTTTAGGCATCGAAAAATCGAAAATAAAGTAGGCTTGGTTGCTATACATCCAAGTAAAACTTTGTTTTCTGTGTACCACGTTTTTGAAAGTCCAACCACCTGTGTGAATAGGGAGTTTATATTTTGAAAGGATTGACGGAGAAGCGATTCAACTTCCCTCCTGTGAATTGTTGCACGGAATCTTTCCAATAACTACCAAGAAACATTTTTTAAATTGTTTAGAATAAATTTGAGTGAAACTCGCACCGCTAGCCTTGATCAAAGCTGTTACCTTATTGAGACACCTGGTGTGGAGTTTGACCGCAAAAAACATCGCTGAAATGTTGACATAAATGCGGGTAAAAATTCAGAGATTGGTTCTCAGGCCAAACTTTGTTTGCAGAATCTGATTGTTCAAAAACGCAATATCTAAAAATTTTATGAATTTCGATAACGGCTGCCTTAGCTCGAACACTTGAATTTAACCTTATTACTGAAATGCAATTTATCACAACATATACCGGATGACCCAAAACCTATCCCGGTATCACCCAAAAAACTGTCCCATTATGACCTAAAAAACTGAGAAAGATTTTTACAAGCAACAGCCTTGCAAACGGAGAAAGATTTTTTTGGGTCACTTGCAAACGGAGGTAACGGAGATAGCTTTTTTTGGGTCCCTTGCAAACGGAGATAGTTTTTTTGGGTCACTTGCCAACGGAGATAGTTTTCTTGGGTCTCTTGCAAACGGAGATAGTTTTTTGGGTCACTAGATATACCTTGTAAAGTATTTGAAAAGCTATTTGGACCTTTAATAGAAGTTTGAATCAAACCAATAGCAACAAATATCAAACATAATGCTTGTCTGAATATCTCAGTTTAGGCCATTGCATTAAAACGAAAGATCTTTGTTGTTTTCGCTTCAGTAAGGCGGAAGAGCGAACTAACGACTTTTATAAAGAGTCTATATAGAACTTACCAGGAAGGCGCCTTTCAACGAAGAATGAGGTTGAGTAGTCATAAGGTCTAATACCCCTGAAAATGAATTATAGCGTCGTCAGCAAATGAATACATTTCAAAACAAAATGTGCGTGCACAGCCGAAAGCCTTCTCAAAAATTTGTTTTTGCAAAACCAAAAATTATGTTTGTAAGATAAATGTTGTTACGTTCTTTAATAAGAAAAGCTAGGTTCGGTTTTTTGGACTGATTTTTACAATACCCCTCACCCTTTTCAAAAACATCTTTAAAGTATGTTTCAGCAGGTCAAGTGCTTAACACCTGCATACTTCTAAGATACCAAAGAATGGCATTTCTTATAAAGGTTGTTTTCACGACGAAATGTGTATGGGATAAAATTCTGGAAAGATTCAACTTCAATAAAATGTCGATTAAAATTTCAAAGCTGTTTCACAGAAGCTGTTTTCCTTTCGTTGTTGCGAGACCCTGTCGAACAAAGCCCTTTTGTCTTACAATCCTTGATAAGAGACCGTTCATTTGTCATTTTAGGGGTGGGAAGGAGGGTTTTTAAAATATATAATATTTTTCAGAACCCCCCCCCCCCTTCCTAGTTTATCATAAAACACAACCCTGCTTTCATCATATATAAAACCTCTATGAAACCTTCAGCCTGCCCCCATGTTGATCAATAAATGAACGGTCCCTAAAGCCTCGGTCAAACGTGCCCAACATTTCACCGAACAATATTCAACATTGGTGTTTTATAAAAATTTCGGCATATTTGACAAAGGCTTAGGGCTGCCCTCATGAAAATTTGTCGAGATACTATGCAGTATTTGATTTGCAAACTTAATCCTGCATAAAAGTTTAGTTAAACAATAAATTTCTACATTTATACGTATAATATTATCAACATTTGTCAGAATAATTGTGATTTGAAATCTGTCAGGGCCTGTCAGGGCCTTGACAGTGGAAATAGCGTCAGTACAAAATTTCTCCAAACTAACTTTTTGACAAGTTTCAATCATTAATGGATGGAAGAAATCCATTACCATAATCTGATTAAGTTCCTCAACTGATTGACATATCTCGAATATAAAATTTATGTATCAGAGAGACTTCGTGTATATCCCAACATCTGCAGTTAGTTTGCTGATCAGTTCTGCTTCGTATTCTGTTTTGTTATTGGTATTAGCGTTTGTGCTATTGGCGTTTGCGAAATAAACTTTTTGAGTAAAACCATGGGCATTAAAAAGCATGCGTTGTTATTCTTCCTTGTGTGTGCATGTACCCGTGATATGTGAGTGTGTCCCTGTGCCCGTGGTGTGTATGTGTGGCTGTACAGAAGAAAATTCAGTTTTTCTCTTTCTCTTTCTCATCCTTTACAGGTACATGGACATTGTAACAACTCACGGATACCGGGACATTGGAACAACTCACTGGTACAGGGACACTGAAACAAGTCACTGGTACAGGGCACGTACAGACCTGAAACACGTCTGCGCGCAGGCTAGGCTTGAAATGAGTTATTCACCGTATCTTATCGCTATATAATAGGTTCTAAACATGGCAAAAAAATCACTGGACACCATTGTGGCTCTCCGTCGGAGTTCTTCTCATTTCTTCTTTTCTAAGGCTTTGGTTTCTCTTCTTATTATCTCTATAATCATGTGTGGTTTTAGATGGACTGATGCACTAATTATAGTACTATATAGTCTTTTGAAATGAAATGAATATTGGCTTGTGGCTAATGTTGTTGTTATGCGGAACTTGCCTTGCAAACGTCACAGTTGAAGAAAGCCACTGAGGACAAAGGACACAAAAGCTGACATAATTAACATCCAAAGCTATAACTAGGCTTAACACTCCATAAAATTCATCCTATATTCAAATAATACTTATCTAATTTAAAAATGTTACATTTAAAACAAGCCCCTGCAGTCTCCCCCTTGGGAGTTCAGGATCTACCTAAAAACTCAAGGAGAAGCCCCTCCAGTCCCCCAATCCCTTTCAAAGGAAAGACCCCTCCCCCTAAAATTCCAAGGAAGCCCCACCACAATGATAGGAATGGGAACAAAGAGGAAATAATAGTATAATGTAACAGTAAAAATAATAATTTTTATGCATTTATTGGCCAGAATACACGTGCAAAAATTTCCGATTTCAGACACCTTAATTTTGTCAATTTTCGCAAAATAATATTTAAAAACTGGGTTCAAACCAAGAGATTGCCAGTTGCAGCCTTAAGTTACAAAAAATCTGCAAAAGCATGTGTGGGCAATACATTGAGATGGCATTAAATATGTAGATGGCTTGCAAGAGGAAACTCGCTGCGTGTTGGATTCTCGTGAATTCCTGATGCGAAGAACGAAGACAAAGTTAAGACAACAACACCACAAGCAACGCAAAAAATAACAACAAAAAACGATTTCCTATTAATAAATAACACCAACATTTCACAACACATGGAAAGCTTAATCAACCTGATAACGGACAGTGAAAAATATATTTTTAAACCTGGCCCATAAAAAATTCATTTATCCATCAAGTCTGAACATGTTCACACTGTCAACTGTTCTTTGAAAAATGCGTTTGCATCCTAGATCTGATGATTGGTTTCATACACAAATTATACAGCTATGCTAACAAAATCTTGTTGGAAGTTATTAGTAGCACATGTATGTAATACTGCAAGTATTTTGGTATTAAAATGTGAAATCAGGTCTACACGTTTCTTACACAGAGCCTTGACTTCAAGCTGAGGCTGGAAGTTCCTTGTTCTTTTCGTGAATCTTTATTCGTTTTTCAATAAAGATCATTCATTGCTTCCCCACTGTATTTCACTTGAAAAATGTAGTTGACCTGTTGGGTTTTCCCCCTGCTTGTGCAATAAAATATGTTTTGCTTGTCAATGTTTCAAAGGAATCACATATCAATGCAAAATGATACAGTATAACTTTAAATATTAATTTGGGATAATTTTCAAGTTGGAGAGGTTCTAATTGCGAAAAAATAATTTTGCACATGTGGGACATCCATGGATGAGCAGATACTACTTTGCCAAAAAAGAGTTGATTAAACAATAAAAACTATTAATTAGTCAACTCTCTTTGATTAATCAATCCCTTAAGAAAAGCTTTCATGCTCCTGTGATAAATCATATATAGAGCTATAGAATTACTATTATGAAAAGTAAAGCATACACTGGAATCAATCATTGACCATGCATCTTTCTATCTTAACTCATTAAGCAATAACTGGTTTTGCTGAAAAACTAATTTAAGTTTGCATCTGACCAATAAATTATAAATTATTAATGATTTAATTTTTTTGTTGTATACTCCAAAAAAAACAGAACACACAGATATCTGATACTCTTACCAGTAAAAAGATCGGACGTATGTACTCTTCAGTCTCCATGTGATGCCAAAATTAACAGAAACATACAGCTGAAAAGACAAAAAACATTTAATGTTTTCTGATAAATCTGGCATATTAAAAACTTTCTTGTTTTATTACAGTCTTACAAAATAAGTACAGTAAACCATAAAACGTTGACATGGCAACTGTACTCTGATTTGTGTCTGCTTTGCTGACATTAAACAATAAATAACTAGTATTTACTTAAACTGGTAAACGTTACTTCAAGGCATCAAAAAGCATTCAGACAACCATATCAACAATTTCATTTTGCAGGAAATTTTACACATTTTCATAAAAATGATATTATAACATTAAATTGCCGATTTTTTGCAAAAAGATTGTTGTCAGTAAAATTGCAAAATTATTAAGGTTTAAAACTGGCAAACAAAAGATACCTGATTCATAGGGTGATCCTCGTCATATGCAAGAAGATACCTCCAATAGGTTGGATGAAATTTAATCTTTGTTGGAGTAAATGGAACTCTGTAAGAATGGAAAGTTTTGCAGGCATCTCTTGATATGAAAAGCATCTTGTGAAACTTTGCTGTTATGATATAATGTTGATTGTTCACCGGACTTGGATAATAATCGTTGATGACTGCCAAAGAACCATTGACAATAAATTTGCTTGTAATGTTCGCAAATGTTTTCCCATAGTCATAAGATACATAAAAGTAACTTGGTCTTGTTGGTCTTGGAGTTGGATCCCTCATGAGGATAAGTATAACAGAGCTGTTGGAACCGGCCCAGTGTACCTCTGCCACATAATGATGGTCATTAAAATCATGCTATGAAAACAAGTAAAAAATGATTAGAAGCTACATATGTTCCTTATCTTTCTATGTCCAACAACAAAAAACAAAATAAGTTTTTTAACTATATATATATACATATAATATCACAAATAAATTTTAATTTATCATGTAAGCTTTGACACCAAAGTATTTAAAAATTTGAGACTGCTAAAAATTTGAAAGTTATTATTGTTATTCTATTTAGGTTAAATAGTATGCGTTGTTATCATAAAATTTTTAAATATTTGCAAAATGAGATGTATTCTTTCTGTGAAATGACTGGAATTAAAATATCCATATCCTTACATGTTGGGAAGATCATTTTTTATTTAATTCTTAAAGCGAAAACCACACTTAAATATTTGTTTTTTTTTGTTAAAACAGAAAGATAGCAATAACAACACATTTTGAGACCATAAAATTCCTACCCATATCATAGCACAAAAAATATTAAAATAAATTATGCCAGGTAAGAGCCCCTTGAACAGTAAGCTGCCTCCTTTGCTTTTTGTAAAAATTAGATGTTTAGATGTTTTCCAAACTGCAAAGTTTGTCATTTATGTGGATATTTAATATCTGTACACCCAGGACACCAGTCTGCATTCTTTGCCATTCCCAGAGAACATATTCTCAGCACAATCTTTGAGAGAACAAAGGGGCCCATTGTTTGTCTATTGTTTTCATTTGTGCACTTCTCCACACAAAAAACAAAGAATACAGTCAGGCTGGGACAGAAGATGTAAATCAGAGGGGTCAGTGTTCTTAGCAACTATGCTATGTTAATCCAATCAATCAGCAGTGAGAGCATGGAGGGGATGGAAGACGAAACATGGTGGGTCCAATGGGTTGAGGGAGGCCATGGGCATGGGTTGGAGAATCAGAAGAGAGGGTGCCGGTGAGTCCAAATAAAAGTCCAAAGGGTTTCCAACTGCCTGGACCCTAATTGTGTCTTCATTGAATTGAATAGATACTTACATACACAACGTAATAACATATTTTCTTTATGAATGAAAGGTTGACAAAGCTTTAAAATGCCTGACCAGACAAACAATAATTACCAACAAACTTTGTTTGCAGTTTGTGATGTGTTACGTCAGTGCATGCATTTTGTTATTTTTGATGCATTGCTGTTAATTATTCTGGTCTGTGTTCTGCAAAGGCAATTTTAGATGTGCAGACTGATCAGCAAATTTCATGAAATGCAAACAAAAGTAAAAAAAGCTTTTCTATTCTTGAAAATTAAAAAACAAGATTGTGATAAACATATTAGGCTACTAGTTTCAACAACACACTTACAGTGTCTTTAGTAGGCTGTCCATGTCCTGTATGTGACCGCCGCACTCGTTTCACTTCTTCGAAAATATTTCTGCCGGGATCAATCTCTTCCTGCTGCACGGTCTTCTCGTTAGGCCCGCGAATCAAATCCTCCATGGCGTTTATTGAAAATATCTCCTTCCGCTCGCCTGGCTCGGGAGAATTCCTCATAAATTTCAACGTCTTCCCTACGTCTTTCCATTTCTTACAATCGTTAATTGAAATGAAGAAGCATATGGACAAGAAACAGAAGAGAAATCTATCCATGTTTTATTTTAAAACTTCCTCGTTTGTGACGATCATTGCCAATTTCTTGTGAGTTCTTGTTGTTCTGCGTTGCGCTTCCTTTGTTCGCTATCGCTGTTGCGTTTCAGGCCGCAAGAACACATGGATAAAATGAGGAAAACATTTGTTCTCGTTGATTGGGCTCCTGAAATGAAAACAAGCCAAGCGAGAGAAACCAGGGACGGAGAACCGGAGAACCAGAGAGAGGGACGAGCATAATGAAACGAGATCTTCCAAAGATACTGATACTCCAATAGAACATCGGATAATGGCTATTTAAAAACAACTAACAGAAGTTATGCTTCGTATAGGGTAACTAAATATGAAAATACAGAAAAAGGCACCCACAATAAGCAAAATAGTAAATATTCAGATCTGATGGAGAAAAAAAATTTAAACTACCTAGAGAAAGAAAAGCGAGAGTTATGTAACGAAAAAGCTGATCTACGACTTGAAAACGCCGAAATTAAAATTTTTTTTGAGCAATTTGGGATGAAAGCATCGAAAAAAAGGATAATCATTCAGGCAGGCCTCGTGATGATCATTAAAGTAAACACTTTAATGAAAATCTGAAAAATATTTTTTTCTATTTAAAACTTTTGGTCGTTTTTTCGAGATCTTACATGCAAACTCAAAAGTCAAATACCCAAGACAGAAAACAAAACCATTGCAAAATACGCTGCAGAAATAAATTCAGTTTGCTTGCAGATTAATTGGAGATATTGAGAAATGTTATCATTCGCCCATACAAAGGCCCACTGAAAGTGAAACATCTTTGAATGGATACCGAAGATAAATGACATATTATTTAATAACTTAAATTGCTGCCTTACTTTGTATTATTATTATTATCATTATTATATTATTATTATCTTCAAAGTTTTGCAACACGATGAAAGTTCAAATGAATACTCTAGTTTGCAAAATCAGAGAAATGCCATTCAAAGCGTCAAAAATACTAAATATCAAAATAGAAATGCAGAAAAAAATCAAAGGCAGAAAGCAAGCGTGACAATCATTGGCGACTCAATGCTTCGAAATGTGAGCAAAGTCATAAATGACAAGTCAAAAATGTGTGTTGTTTTGTTAAATCATTTTCTGGGGCAACAGTTGAGGATATGAAGTTATACGTGCAACCAACAATCAATCAAATCAATCGATCAATGAATCAACCAGCAATCAAATTGAAACCACATGTGACAAACAATTTAAGAACAATGTCCTCGCAACAAATTGCTGATTGATGGTATTATTGATCTGGCCAAGTCCCCCGCAAGTCAACTAAAAATCGTCGCAGTTTCAAGTATTGTGATGAGGGCAGATTCCCGTCAACAAGATTATAAACAGAGAGAAATGAAAATCATCTCCACCGTTGGGGGGGGGGGGCTACACCCAAATTTTGCGGGTACTAACATTTTGAGAAATATTCTTAACACTCGTCGGACATGTAGGAAGCAAGAACCAAATTGCGTCAAAGAAACGAATATTGTCAAATTTCCTCCCTAACTTCCAGGAACGCCGGAGAGGGGAGGCCGGAGAGGGGAGAGGGTATTATGCTAATGACTAGCAATTGCAATTTCAAAACAAGCAATATGCGATTCCGAATGAGAAAATTGCAAACAAATTTCGTAAAAGAACAAGATTAACATTAGTTCAAACATTTTTGATAGCATTTCAAGCCAATCTAAAGGGCGTGGCAACAAAACGTTACCCGGGGGAGTACCCCCGGACCCCTCAATTTTTTCAGCTCGGTTGCCCTTACAATCCTAGTCGCCCCCTTGCTCTATCATCGCTCCGGCGTCCCTGCTAACTTCCAAGGGATTGTGGTATGTTCAGGGTATTGAATCCTAAAGTTGGGAATAAGGTTCGATGCATAACTGTATTTACATGCTGCGCGTGGGACTAAAATGATCACAACGTCAACAAGATAAAAACATTTATTTGAATTTGCGAAAAATAATTATCTATGTCGGACGGACAGAAAAATGTTTAACGAAAATATAGTCAGATGGCACTTTAGCAAATTATTCTCTATTTAGTATCTTCATATTGATAGGCTTGCCCCAATCTGTACATACAATTTCGTGCCAAATCACAAATTTTTATTTCGTACTCAATATGTCGAGACAATGCCATATCGAGGGAATGCATGAAAGTACTCAGCGAAACTGAAAGAATTTCGGACATTCATCAGCTTCAATATAAACTATTTTTCTACAGGAGTCAAGAAAATGTTCAGCTTTTGTAGTTCTGAATTGGAATATCAAGGTAGATAAAAACAACGAAGCTTTGAGATTTAGCATCCAGGCCTTTTTTCCAATTTGATGTGAAGGATTGTCCTGATGGACTTATCAAAGCCCTTTGATTGTATCCCACATAACCTCCTTATTTAGCAAAAGTGCTTTGGCATTAAAGACTTCAAAGAGTTAGAATCAATTCTAAACATAGAAGTAGGCAAGAAAAAAATTCAAAGAGTACCTCAAGGATCAGTCTTAGGACCCTTATTATTCAACATTTTCCTTAACGGCATATTCTTATTTATAAATGGTAGTGATATCTGTAATTATGCAGATGATAACACCTTATGAATTAAAGAAAATAGAATAGAAAACATAATCCCAAAATTAGAAGCAGAAACTATTATTCTAAATGCCTGGTTTAAAAATAATTCCATGATTATCAATGGCGGTAAATGTGAATTTATAGTAATTGAATCAAAACCAATAAGGCAAGAACCTGCTCTAATTAAAGTTGGAGATAGTCAAATCAAACAAGTAGAAAACGTTAAACTATTAGGCGTCACAATCGATAATCAATTAAAATTTCATGCTCAAATAAAAAAGATTTGTACTGCAAGAATGCCACCTTACTTAAATGAAGGAAAGAAAACCTTTATGCAGACGTTCTTTTTAAGTTATTTCAATTGCTGCCCTTTAACATGGATATTCTGCAGTCGTAAAAGTAACAACCTTATAAATAATATACACATAAGAGCTCTACGACTGCCACATAATGACACATATTTATCTGGTTTTGAACAACTTCAATTCCAAAAGGAAAACAATGCCTCAATTTATCATTATGATAGGTTTGAAAAGAATATTTATTCTTTTTGTTCTTTTAAATATGTAAATAAACATTTTTCTTTCATCTAAAATGAAGATATTTAATTATTAATTATCAATTTCTTTACAGTTGGCAAATCATAAATTAGCTAAAGAAACAATTTATAAAATTGAAGCTAATTAAAGCCAACCATCTACTTTACAAAAATATTAAATAAACTGCATATCAAGAATATTTACAATATAATAAAGGATTAAATGAACAATTGAGTCAATACAATAAAATAGAAGAATATCAAATGTATCCAAGATTTTCGATATAAGTTCTGCACATTTTACAAGGGCAATTTTTAAAAAATTTTTCTTTATTTCTTTTTTAAATTCCGTTAGTGATGTTTTATTCCTAATTGATAGAGGTAATTATTGCCATAATTTATTGCCACGAAAGCATATATTTTCAGTGCCGTATTTTACAGAATGTGCAGTATGCAAAAATTCATTTGCATTGCGTAAGTTGTAATTTCCATTAGCTTCGCTGAAAATTTCTTTCATAAAAGTCGGATTTTGACCGTTTTTTGTTTTATACATTTCAATCATTAGCAATTGTAAATTTTCTACATGAACAGTAGTTTAATTATCTGTATCTAATAAATCTTAAAACGTTGATTTTGTATCTTTGTATGCAATTCTTAGAGCTCTTTTATGTATTTTACTGATTTTATTATTTAGGTGTCTGCTATAAAACATCCATATAAGTGGGTAATATTGAATTTCGCTAGTAACAAATGTTTTCATTAATATTTAAATTCACTCATATAAGGAGATATGTGTGACAACACAATTTGCTACTTGCTTTTTTGCATAATTTTGTTATATGCTCTTCAAATGAATGATTTTTATCAATTAATACACCAAGAAGTCTTTCGCTTTCCGAATTATGATCACATGAATCTAAAATTTTTAGCGTCAGTCGCACCAGAAAATTCAAAGAAAAGGCAAAGAAAGCGTTGGACCTGATGCATTAAGTCACGCGCCACTTCTTGACACAAACGCAGAAGCAAAGGTGCTTATCATTCGTCCACCAGAAGTTTGCCAATTTTTGGTAAATTGTCCTTGCTTTCACACTCGTAACATCTTCATAAACCAAACAGAATTGAACTTTCTAATTTCTCTTTCCGTTGCCTCACTCTTGCTTGCTCAGCAAAGTTACCTGAAAATTCGACTAAGAATTTATTACATTCTGCAGCATCAAAAAAGGTAGCAACAGTGTCATTTGCAACGCCCAATGATGCTATTACTCCAGCACCAGACAACAAAGACAATACGCCTCGCAAAAGTCTGCCAACTTCAAGTAAATGGTCAGATGATCTAGCCATGCTTCGCCCTCTAAATGTTGACCGAGTTA